>JAFLJL010014659.1:15444-20444 GCA_018398815.1 Conus ventricosus | reverse complement strand
GTGTTCATTACAAAGGTTCGTGTTCGCTTAAAAGGGTCCGTGTTCATTACAAGTTTCGTGTTTGTGTATCATTACCAAAAGGTTCGTGTTGGTGTTCATTACAAGGTTCGTAGGCGTTTCATTACAAAGGTTCGGTTCATTACAAAGGTTCGTGTTCATATACAAAGGTTCGTGTTCATTACAAAGTTCGTGTTCATTACAAAGGTTCGTGTTCATTACAAAGGTTCGTGTTTGCGGTTATTTTGTTCGTTTATTTCCATCGCCGATATTGTTTGGTCCTAAAACGATTCGTCGAGCACACGCTCTTCTTTCCTTTCTCGTCTTTTTTTTTTTTTTTTTTTTTATCTGTCTGTCTTTATTTATTCTGGGTGTGTAAATGCCAGTGAAATATAGGCGCATGATTTCATGCTTGAAAGATTGCTTTTTATGTGCGAATGTTTGCGTTCAGAACTCTGTATGTGTGTGTGTGTGTGTGTGTGTGTGTGTGTGTGTGTGTGTGTGTGTTGGTTGTGTGTGTGTGAGGAGAGAGAGAGAGAGAGAGAGAGAGAGAGAGAGAGAGAGAGAGAGAGAGATGAGAGAGAGAGTTGACATTTTTTTAATTTCTGATTATAAAAAGAATACAGTGTTTGACAGGGATACGGAGAGAGAGAGAGAAGTAGTATGGACGGACGAAAGATACGAAAACAGATAAAGTAAGAAAAGAATCAGACAGGCAGCACAGACAGCAAGTTTTCGCCACGAATGCCGCTTTTTTCTTGAACTGATTTAGTCCACACCTTTTTTTTGTACCTGCTGGGGGGTGGCCACAAGAACAACTACCTGAATCACAATTGCCATTTGTTCCAGCGATACTTCCCTCTTTTATTGGCAATGATGCCGCACAAGAACAGAAAAGTGTGCGTTCCTAATTTTCATCTTTTGAATTTCTTATCGTTGTATGCACGTTCAGTATCTTTTGAACGATTTACCACCTACTTTGAGACCAGCTGTGTTTAGAAGAAAAGAAAAAGAAACACCCTAAGGTTGCCGGGGAGGACCCAGAGAAGCCTGGCTTCACCTGACTTTAGAGCAGTCCTGTACCACCACCCTTGAGGCCTGCGCTGTTTGGATGATGGGTACAGGCACGCACAGGACACTCCATAAGATATCAAGGGCATAACTGCTCCCAGAACAAGGTAAATTAGACTACAGGAAGCAGCTCATAACAGCCTTAAAGTCCCATGGGTACCAGCCCGTATTTCATGACTGCAAAGAGAGCCCACCGGCGAAAACAACACCCTTCCAGCTGCCGGGCACACCCCACAGACCCTACCACCCCTGCCCACGGACAGTGAAGACAGTGCCACTCCAGACACAGCGCAAGCTTTCGCCATAAACGGTCTTATGTGTCCTCAAGAGAGAAATCCAAAGTTTAGTCATTCCCAACTGTCAACAGGACTTTCCCTGTGGTCAGTGGGTCATTTCCTCACCGTCCAACTGGACCTTATCTCCAGGTCAGCCTAGTAAGGCAAAAAGAAAAAGAAACACCCGAAGGTGCTGGGAGACCCAGAGAAGCACTGTCTTCACCTGCCGTTAGAGCAGTCCTGTACCACCCTTGGAGGCCTGCGCTTGTGTTGACGAGGTGTAGCAGGCACGCCACAGGACACTCCATTAAGATGATCAAGGGACATAACTGCTCCTGAACAGAGGTAAATTAGACTACACGATGCAGCTCATAACACATTGTTTTAAAGTCCCCAGGGTGTACCGAGCCCCGTATTTCATGACTGCAGAGCCCACCGCTAAAAAACACCACCCTCCAGCTGACCGAGCACACCCCACAGTCCCACACCACCCCTGCCCCACGGACAGATGAAGAACTGTGCCACTCCAGACACAGCCAAGCTTTCCGCCCATACGGTCTGATGGTCCCTCAAGAAGAATCCAAAGTTGTATTCTTTCCACTGTCAACAGGACTTTCCCTGTGGTCAGTGGTCTTTCCTCGCCATCACTGGACCTTTCCCAGGTCAGCCTAGTCTAAGGCAAGAAAAAAAGAAACACCCGAAGTGCTGGGGAGGACCCAGATAAGCACCTGTCTCAACCTGCCTTTAGAGCATTCCTGTACCACCCTTGAGGCCCTGCGTGTGGTGACGATGGGTACAGGCAACGCGCAGACACTCCATTAAATATCAAGGGAGCATAACCGCTCCTGAACAGAGTAAATTAGGACTACAGGGATGCAGCTCATAACAGCCATAAGTACAACGCCCATGGGTGTACCAGCCCGTATTTGCATGACTGCAGAGCCCACCGGCGAAAAAACACCACCCTCCAGCTGCGAGCACACCCCACAGACCCAACCACCCCTGCCCACGGACAGATAAGACAGTGCCACTCCAAACACAGCCAAGCTTTCGCCATACGGTCTTATGTGCCCTCCAAGAGAGAATCCAAAGTTGTATGTCTTTTCCCACTGACAACGGATCCGGTACCACCCCGTGAGGCCTGCGCTGTGTTGAACGATGGGTACATCTACACCGCACAGGACAACTCCATTAAGATATCAAGGGACATAACATTTTGGATTTTCTTTCGCTGTATGCACGTTCATATCTTTGACGATTTATCCACCTACTTTGAGACCAGCTGTGTTTTATTTTATGTTTTACCTTCATCTTTGGAGTTTGTAAACCGTGACTGACCCTTCCTTCATAGTTTCATCTTTGACGGATTAACCACCTACTTTGAGACCAGCTGTGTTGATGTTTTCTTCATCTTAGGAGTTGTAATCCGTGATAGACCTTCCCATCATAGTTCTATCCCGCTCCGATTTCCAATGGCACCTGTTCCTTCAGTTACAAAAACCAAGAAATTGGGAATGAGAGGGAGAGGACAAGAATTGGTGCCAGTTTTTCATGTAAAAGAAATCAACTCGTTGATTTTTTGTTATTCAAATCCACAACAGTGGAAATTCTCTTCCTCTGGAAGAAAGCACAGATTCTGAAATCAGCTACCAAAAAAAAACGAACTAAAGAACAGATGGCTTTGGAAGCTTTATCTCGCCGGCTCGAACCAGACAACAACAACAGCAACAACAACAACAACAAACCCTCTTGATATACCGATTTGCAATCAGAGGGTTATGCTGGAAGTTAAAGCAAAAAAAAACTAACCTCGTTTGATACTACTGATTGGTAAGAACGGAGAATAGTCCAGCTAGAAAGTTCACTATAAGTACTGTCCGCCTCTTTCGCAATGATGAGATCTTGTTGTGTTATTAAAAACATTGAATTCAATGTGCGTCCAAATTATATTGTAGGAAGTCGTTGGCATTTTGGGAAATATTCACATAAGGTAGAAAACGATATCACGCCAGCCTCTGGCCTTTCCACATACCTGGAAGTACGGACCATTCTGACCACTGTTTAGTGTAAAGAGCCTGTTTGGCCGAGTGAGACAATCTCCTTCTTCTTTCTTTTAAGGCGTCCACAATCATCATATGATTATTCTGACACTTTTGTGTGTATGACCATTTTTTATCCCGCCATCAAGGGCAGCCATACTTCAAACTTCGGGGAAGGTGCAATGCTAATGTGAAACGTGTCATCCATACCAACGTCCAGAACAGCCTTCTTTCCGAAAGTTGGTGATGGGATTTTAACGTGTGTGCAAATGTTATGCGTGCGTTCACACACAGAACCTCGTTAATAGTCTCATTCGAAGGACAGTGGGGAAGAGTCAGATACCAATGTTATTCCTGGGAAAAATCCCCTGTAAACGAAACGGAGCCTGGCGGAATGCGAACCCGCAACCCCCCTAGATACGAGTCCGGATGCTCAAACAACTGAGCTAGTCCGGGCCCCAATCTCATGAATTGTAACTGATGCTGCGGTAGTGGATACTGATCTTAAGGATGTCCGTAAACCTGTAAAAAGTCGAGCTATTGATACAAGATCTCACAGCCAGGTGGCTCGCGCGTGGGGTTGAATCCCTATGGTTTTTTGGTTCAAATATCTGATTTTTTTGGAACAGGCAAAGATATTCGGCCTGATGCGCGTGCTGCGCATGAAAGAGACTTAGATTAAGGGGTTGCAATAAAACTATAGACTCAAATACCTAACACAAATTTTATGACATTAAATAAGCTAGTAGATGATAGAAAGTGCTCCATCTACAGGCCTGAAATGAATTATTTACAAAATTTCTCTACAACAAAAGGATTCTTGAATATATTTGAAGCTGATAGTATCACACTGTTTGACTGCATATTGTATTAAAATGTCATTCGACAATATTGAATTTTACACTAGGCCACCAACAAAATATAACATACCAACACAATCCCTAGTTGGAAAATATTGTTAATATACAAACAAAAAAAAAAAAGATTTTTTTTCCAAAACGAAAATCCACTGATCATTACTTGTTGTTTTCAAAATGCATTCAGAGTAATTCACAACAAAGCAAGTTTTTCGGAGTTTAATCTGCCAATCAGAAAGAATTCAGAAAACCGCTTGATTGTGTAAACTATTAGAAGAGTGATAATTGACACTATGAGTGAACGATACTCCGTCCTTTTTTTGTAACTCCCAGTTCTTAAAGTACAGGAGTACGTTGTAGAATGGGAACGAAGAACTGCCCTGTTGTGTGTGTGTGTGTGTGTGTGTGTGAGTGGTGTGGGGTGTGTGTGTGTGTGTGATGTGTGTCCTGTGTGTCCTGTTCAAAATGTGTGTCACTCGCTCCAGACATAAACAACTGGGCCGATCATTCTGAAAATTTTGTAGTATGTTCATTATGGGTACAAGATGATGCCCGACGTTTTAAGTTTACCGTTACCAGAGCCGTTACTAACGCTGTAACGGCCTGTAACGCTTTTTCTTCTTTGATGGAATATCCTCAGAAAAGTACTTGATGACCGAATCCTTTCTGAAAATTTTTGTTCAATGTTTCATTATGGGTCACGAATAATGCCCGATGTTTTCGTTTGCCCCGTTATAGCCCGTTACTAACGGTTGTAACAG
>JAFLJL010014659.1:0-14444 GCA_018398815.1 Conus ventricosus | reverse complement strand
TTCGGGGTTTTGGTTTTGTGTTTTTTTCTCTGTTTTTTGTATTCCCCTTCCCTTTTTGTGGGTGCAGGGTGTGAATGATTGTATGTGAATAAAATTTGTCAAAATCTTCCCTCTTTGGTTTGTGAGGGAGAGTGCGCCGTTTTGCCTGAAACCCGGCCTTGTCAGGGGGGCACGTCGGGGGGGGATGGGGGGGGGAGGGGAACAGCGAGGGGCGGGGGCGAAGGGGAGGGATGGGGGATAGGGAGGGGGAACGGTGAGGGGGGGGGCGAAGGGGAGGGAAGGGGGGATAGGTGGAGGGGAACGCGAGGAGGCGGGGGCCGAAGGGGAGGAAGGGGGTAGGAGGAGGGGAACGGCGAGGAGGCGGGAAGAAGGGGGGAAGGGGGGTAGGGAGGAGGGGAAACGGCGAGGAGGCGGGGGGGGGGAGGGATGGGGGCTGGGAGGAGGGGAACGGCGAGGGGGGGGGGGGGGGGGAGGGATGGGGGATAAGGGGGGGAACAGGAGGGGGTGGGGGGGGAGGGATGGGGGTGGAGGAGGGGAACGGACGAGGGGCGGGGGGGGAGGGGATGGGGGTAAGGGGAGGGGAACAGCGAGGAGAGGGGGGGGGAGGATGGGGAGCTAGGGAGGAGGGGAAAGCAGAGGCGAAGGGGAGGGATGGGAGATGGGTGGGGGGGACGGCCGAGGAGGGGGGGGGGGGAGTGGGGGTAGGGGAGGAGGGGGAACAGGAGGAGGGGGGGGGAGGGAAGGGGGATAGGGGGGGGGGAAAGCGAGGAGGGGGGGGGGGGGAGATGGGGGAAGGGGGAGGGGAACAGCGAGGGAGGCGGGGGGGGGGGGGGGGGGGGGGGTAGGGAGGAGGGGAAAGCGGGGGAGGGGGGGGGGGGGGGGATGGGGGGTAGGGAGGAGGGGAACAGGAGGGGGCGGGGGGGAGGGATGGGGGTAGGGAGGAGGGAAAGGAGGAGGCTGGGGGCGAAGGGGAGGGATGGGGGATTAGGGTGGAGGGGAACGCCGGGGGAGGCGGGGGGGGAGTGGGGGATAGGGAGGAGGGGAACAGCGAGGGGGGGGGGGGGGGTGGGGGGATAGGGAGGAGGGGAACAGCGAGGAGGGGGGCGAAGGGGAGGGATGGGGGATAGGGAGGAGGGGAACGGCGGAGGGGGGCGAAGGGGGGGAAGGGGGGATAGGGTGGAGGGGAAACGGCGAGGAGGCGGGGGCGAAGGGGGGGGGGATGGGGGCTAGGGAGGACGGAAAAGCGAAGGAGGGGGGGACGAAGGGGAGGAAAAGGGGGGATAGGGTGGGGGAACGGCGGAGGCGGGGAACGAAGGGGAGGGAAGGGTGGATAGGGTGGAGGGAACGGCGAGAGGCGGGACGAAGGGAAGGGAGGGGGGATAGGTGGAGGGGAAAGGCGTGGAGGCGGGGGCAAGGGGGCGGATGGGGTAGGGGGGGAGAGAGATGTAATATGTTCGTCAAGCTCACCATGTTTTTTGCAGGGAAAACCCCTTTTCACATCCAAGTCGCGGCCTCCAATCAATATTGGGTTAAGGGACAGCGACTTTCGAGCGGGTGTTGGGCACCGCAAAAACGAAAACTGACACGTCAACGTTTGAGGGCAATGCACACAAGTGCAGTAAAATTAATGGCCGAAAAACACGTGCGCACATTTAAACCCAAAATCGACAGGGGGTTTGACAACCCATTTTTGCGGGGGAAAGTTGGGATTCCGACCGGGCCCCGGGACATTTTACAACGGACTGCTTAGCGCTTAAACTACACTGAAAACATGGCTGATTAAGTCTGGAAACTGAACTGTTTCGCAGAGGTCCCAATGGATCTGGCTCTCAAGAAAGCCAAACGAGCATTGTGTTTCAGGGAGCAAAAAGAAAATAATATTGAAACACAAAATATTATCAGGAAATGATTGCGTATCTTGAAAATTAGACCGTGGCGAGCTTGTTCGAAACCGGCCCGACCAAAAGAGAGTTTAAGTGTTTTGGAAAACGAAAAAAGGGAAAAAACGTTGAAATGACAGTAAGTGAACTGGACGCTTTTTTAAACGTAATTGTTTTGTAGAAAAAACTTAATAATGGGGCCGTTTGGGACAAAGGTTCTTTCAT
This sequence comes from Conus ventricosus, assembly GCA_018398815.1. NCBI lineage: Eukaryota > Metazoa > Mollusca > Gastropoda > Neogastropoda > Conidae > Conus > Conus ventricosus. Next base: position 12,339 of record JAFLJL010014659.1, on the reverse strand, counting down.
GAAGCTGAAAAACATAACCGAAAATTTACGCCTGTTTTGCTGAAGGCCGGTTTGAGATCAAAGCTGAAAATCGTAAAACTCTTCGACAATCTTTGCTTTTAGGTCATTGGCTTAAAAAGAACAAAACCGTTTTAAAAAGGTTAACCAAAAGCGTCCTGGGATAAATTATTTGAAAACTGAAATTTTTGATGGAACCCCCGCTGTGTAAAAAAACTGACAGAATTTCATTTTGTTTTTTCTACTATCCAAAGTTCCAAAAGCTTGGAATTTCAATTCACAGCTTGTATGAGAAAAGAAAGCTCATTTTAAAATATATGCAAAGCGACGTTGGCTTTAGAGAGTTCTGGCAAACGACTAGCGAGTGGCTTTTGGTGAAAAAAATAAATTAGCCCCCCAGCTAAAAGAAGCAGGCCAGCCTAAGGCTAAAAATACACCAGAACTGTGTCACCGTTCAGCGGGAACAATGCCCTAAAAAAGGCCCCCCACAGGGCCGAAAATAATACAAAGGGAGGTAATCCTGCACACCCCCACACACCCCAAACCCCACCACAACCCCACACACGCACCCCACCCCCACCCCACACACGCACGCCCTGCAACCGCCCCCCCCCCCACCCCACGCACCCCCACACATAAAAATCTATGGCTTACAGTACGCTCTTCTACTTCCAACGCTTTTAAAAGTCCGCGGGACTGAGCCCTCCCACTTTTCTAATTTATCTTTACCTCAAGCACTATCAACAAATCAGAACAATTAACTGGCTTTCCATTTGATAGTTTTTTTACATCCAATGAATTTATGCCCCCTCAATTAATTCTTTAAATTCACTGTTTCCGTCAAACCTATAAACTGATAATCGCAAAAACCCTGCCTTAATTGACGGAAAGTGCCCGCAGAATTGGGTAGATGGATACCCATTAAACAAATTAACATCTGTTTTTAAACTGTTGTAAATGGACATACAAAATTGGGTTCACGAGAAATTCAGATAGGTTTATTACCTTCAAATTGATATATCCCTTCTCTTGTACTAAATCATAAAGCTCTGTCACTATAGGGGAAAACCCCAAAGATTTTAGCCAGGCCTTTTGGGAAAAGTGTACTTCTTCTTTCTTCTAGTGGGAAAAATGTATAGTAATTCTGAGGTTTGCTCGTTAATTGTTACAATATGCCAAATTCGTTAAGTACTTCTTTTAAAGAACAAAAGTTGTAACAACCTTCTGGTTTTTACATGACTTGCTTGACCCCTTTGTTCGCTTATATATTGATCCATATTTTGACCCCCTTCAGATAGTTAAACCCCACTTAATTTTAAAACCAATTTCTTTAAGGGCAACCCTACAAACTCCCGCGCAATTGACAATTGGATACTTTAAGAACACACGCTCGTTTTGCTTGGTTTATAGATGTACATCTTTTTTATAACTATTTTAAAAACTTTTTAAAAAATGGAGCCTTTTAAATAAAAACGAAAGTGCTACTTACAATGTAGGGGCGTTTTATAATCCTAAATCTTTAGATTTCCCGCAATCTAACCATTGCGTAGATGATTAATGGCTTCCAAGTCAGGCTTGAAAACCCCACTAACTAAATATTTAAATCCCCCAATAAGAGTGACGGGAGTGCCATCAGCTATGGTCATCCCCCCTATGATGTTTTCCCAAGAATCAGTTAAATTTTTGTCGTTTACTGCGCAACTTCTGGCTGTGGGGTTTCAAATGCAAACATTTAAACCATCTAATCTTTTAGTAAGGTCAGTATATAACTTTCATTTTTATTACCAGTACAGACGAATACTAACTGAACTAAAAGTAGTCCTCCCTAACTACAACGCGTTTAATCATTTAAAAGCCCAATGGACAATAATGCATATGAAAGAATCTGCAACGAATTTAAATTAACCCTTCAACTGATTTTAGACAAAAGTTAGACCGCAATCATGGGTTAGGCACGTTGTATTTGTGGGGCGCAAAAGAGAATATAATTATGATACTGGCCTGGCCACACCTCTTTTAAACCCAAAAACGCAAAAGGGCGTTTGGGATCCATAGAACAAAAACATCCTAATGCTTGGGCAACATTTATCTTAGATGAAAGTAAAGGCCTAACAATGCCAGGAGTGCAAAGACTTAATGACTCCATACGGACATACGTTTGGTGCCTATTAGGAGCACAAGCACAGACCAAGTCTAGCATACTAGATCAGTCTACGGGGTTTGTTGCTAGAAAAAAATTTTCTACCCTAATTTAGAAGATGCTATTAACTCTGCTGTTGATTTGCCTCCCAGCATACAAAGGTATCAAGAGTTCTTGCACATGCTAGGTCAAAGGTTGACTTTGTTGTGGGCCAGGGATTATACATGCTACCCTCTGACCTTAGACTACAGATTGGCATGATACAGAATTATAACAATGAAATCCTCATAGCTGGAGACGACCAAACTTGGGGACACAATCAATGTTAAACACAAGGCCCGCTCCATCCATTTTAAAGAAAGTACCTATTTATGAAGAACCAGAAAGCGACCCACCACCAGTTTAAAAAGCGCCCCACAGCCTGAAAAGCAGCCCAGAAAGACACCACCTATTAATCTCCCTCAACTGACAGTACACTAGCGAAAAGACACCCCTTGTTGTATTTTTAACTTTTACTGGATTAGCCATACTTTATTTCACTAAAAATTAATCCAGCAGCTAGCACTCCTAACGTCCACAGATGGTCAGCCATTAACCAGCAACTTTGCCTATAGTAGACAAACCCAACTAACAACACTACCTATTATGCCAGGCAGAGCATCAAGCGCTTTGGCAGCTAACTTTTTAATAAGTTTGCTAGATGATGCAATTGTTTTCTAATCCAACTTTTACCAGGCTGATGGTGTTGTGGGCGTTACTGGCCCTGTTGGTGCACTGCCGGTTTAAAGCATAAACGAGTGTAGAGATGCAACCCAACAGCCGTTAATATGCTAACTATTGTAATTCCCTGTTCCCTGAACAGAGCCCTTATTCTTTTCTGCTAACGTAGTGTTTTCATGAAGTATTTTGTTTTATAGTTTCTTGATTCTGCTTGTTTGCGCTGCTAGCTCTTCTCTGTTATCAGACAGCGTTTCTAACTAATTTTTCTTAATTCCTTTAATTCTTGTATTTTCTCTTGTATTCAAAGCCTTTTCTTCTAGCCCTAAATTGTTATCATCTGCATCAGCCAGTTTATTTTTTTCTTCTTCTATCTCTCTATCCAGATCACCAAGTTTTGCTAAATTGTTTTCTAGTTCGGCCCCTTATTGACTTTAGCGTTCTTTAAAGAGCCAGGAGGTCACGTATAGGCAATGGAGAATCGTTTAATTGTTTCTAATTTTTTTTGGGACTGTTTCCTCATTAAAACTCGTCTCAATTTCTGCTGCTGCTCATTTTTTCTTGGTCCTAAATCTTGAAAAGGGGTCATTTCTATTTCGATTGTGTTGGCAACTCTTGCCCCAAGTTCTGTAAAGACTAACAGCCTCAGGCCAAAAATTTAAAATGTTTAATCGCCTTTGGTCGCAACAGGGATCCCTGTCTAATTGTGTTTAGTTTTAAAAACTTAGTTGGGTCGGGGCTTTGTAGTAAACTCTTACAAAATTTCCTCTGCTAGTTCTTATATACAGATGGTTGCTTTTACCCATCTTAAAATCAAAAGGACTATGACCTTCTGACGGTTTAGTCCTAAGCTTATGTGAATGAGTTAATTCTATTTGTTAATAGTTCTGCACGAGATGCGCTAACTGAAGGGGGTGTTTCTCTCTTTCTTCTAATAAAAGGGATTGAAGAACTTGCTTCTGCTACTTCAATCTCTTCTTGCAATGAAGGGTGCAGTTCATCTTCTTCTTCTTTTTTAAAATAGGATCAATCGCGTCAAAATCTTCAGCCATATTTTTTATTTATATTCTTTTTTGTTTTAAAAAAAATGAAATCTTTACGGTTGTGACCTCGATCCATACAGAAAGAGAAGGACCCCATGGCGTAAAAGGTATAAGACAGACTGTAATTAGTGTAAATACTCCATCACCAGTTCAGCCTGGACAAACTTTAATAGTTATTTTCCCTGATCTTGGCGCTGACGATGTTATAATGCCAGGCACCGCTAAACTATCATTCAAATAGATATTACATCGCCCAGATCCTAATGCTACGTTGTTGCTAATTTAGGCAGGGCTATCGATTAACATATAGCAATCAAATGGAGGGTAGAGAAGTCTTTGTACTAAACGAGGCAGACATTTTTGCCCTCTATTCGATCTATGGCTGCCTAAAAAAGAAAGAAAAGAGAAAGTTTTATCAGGGAATACAAAGCCAAACGGTCTTAAGACAGAGTTGGAGCTGAGGATGCAAGAATGATGTTAAAGATGAGGCAGTAGCAGAAGCATTTGGCAACAGATTCTGCATCCCTCTAGATTTTGAGCTGTTAAAGGACGCTTATGCCATATTACCAAGGCGCACTAAAAGAAAAACTTACTTATGGACTGACATTTAATCCTAGCGGTTCTGTCGTTCTGTCTGAAGCCCCTGAAGTAAATACGCGGTTAGTGAAAATCTCTCTTGAGTTGGTTGTTGTTACTAACCCTGGATGGCCAGAACAATCTTAACCAGTATAAAAGTAAAACGGTTATTTATTATGAAAACGTTATACACTCCAATTACAGAAATAGAAAAAGCGAGACACTCTCTGGAACATACATCTAAATCAGTCTCTGAAGTCTTTAAAAGGAATTTTGTTTTTATTTACTGAAGAAACAACTCCTTTTCAGAGAGAATCAAAAGCGTTTTTTTAATCAAAAATTGAGAAGGTCGTCTGTGCAAAAAATGGCAAGTCTGATCATTTTGTATTCGGGTCGCGGACTTTTACCTCACCAACATTTTGGGATGAAATAAAAAAGTGTTCGCTGGAGGTTTAGGCAAAAGATCCTGCGTTGATCGTGTATGTAAAAAACTTCGCCTTTATGATGTAAGACTCGAAGACTACTTAAAAAACCAAAATGGGCTGTGGTTAGATTTTAGATCTACATTTGACAACAGAATTGTTTGGAAGTGGGAGAAGGATAGGGCAAGATGGTATAAAAATTTAAATATTCAAAGAAAGCAGACGGAAACGCCCCAAATACAAATGCATGTTTTTAGGGTTTTGTGATGCTCAGTTAAATTAAAGAAAACGGCTAAAAGACGCAGCTTATTAAATACCAAAAAATAACCTATTAAAAACAGATGGATAACTTGAATTTTTGCCAAAAGATCCGCACTTTTTCTCTTATCTGGGGGATTACGGGGTGTGGGAAAACTGTCTTCGTACTTGATTTGTTACAACAATATACAGGTTTCATTACGAACACATTGTTATATTCTGCACAACCATTAAGCACAACAAGTCTTACAAAAAAAAGGAAGTTTTTTTTGGAAGACGAGAATATATTTTTATGTGATCCTAGCGACAAACTGAGCGACTGTTTAGAACATTACTACAGACTATTTGAGGGAACTGAAACATGTATATTATTGAGGGACTGTTCAGCTAAACGAGACATTGTTAAAAAAAGAAAAGCTCTGTCAAAGCTAGCCTTTAGTGGACGCCACGCCTTGTTTCTGTGTGGCTCTTAACTCAAAATATAATGCTGTTTTAAAAAGACTTTCGATCGCAATTAAATCAGTTGTATTATTTTTACACTAAGGACAAGATAGTTTTGAAGAATGTTTAAGTGAAAATTATATAATAAGGGACAAGATGAGCTAAAAAAATAAAAGAGCAGTTAGAAAAATCTAAGCACGCCAAGCTATGCTTGCGGATGACCCCCAGTTCATTACGTTTGTTTATTGTAGATTGTTTATTATTGATTGCTTATTAAAATTTGTTTATTATTATTTTAATATTAAAAGAATGTCTCGGGGGGCCAGAATCAAAAGCAGAGCAGCTCCTAAATGCGTTGCATTAGAGTTAAAAGACCTAGCAGACACAAATGAGTTTGATTAAAGGAGGTCAGGAAATGTTTATGGATTTGAGTACACAGATGATGGGGTTTTAAACGAACAGCAATTGAAGACAAAAACGGCAGCAGTAATCCTACCCTAGAAGGATAAGAAAATTAAGGGCAAACGATTTTGGCAAACGTGAATACAAAAGTCATAAAAGAGAGAATGTTTGGGGCCCGTTGCTTCCTGAAATTGACTGGAATTTAAGTTTGAAAATACGAAGCCCTAATGTATAATATGATTTAAAAACAACAATTTAGAAAGGCTTTGATGCTGGCCCCTATCTTGTTTAGCCTAGTTCCAGGAACACAACAGAAGAAACATATTGAAATAACTAGGCGGGGTTCTGAATATATGCTACAGAGAAAAAAGGGCCTTGGGTGAAGTGGGGGGTGACACCGTCGGCTTAGAATTTACCCCAACGCTACAGTCACTACCTAGGCAAATGACGATGATTTTTCGCTTATTTATTACTCCGAGGGAGGGAGATACTAGTTTGCCAGAACATGGTTTATTAGAGGCATACAAATAAAGGCTGAAAACTTGGATGCCCCTTTTAAGTTTGTTATTGAATTACTAAAAACGGAGATGAAATAAACACCCCTGTATCATCTGACAAGGTTTCTGTTGATGGTTAACAAAGACAAACTAACAGTACTCGACTTTATTTCATTAAGTATGTTGATTTTATTGCGTTTTTCTCTATTAATGAAGTGCTGCCAGAAGGAAATTTTTAAGAAGATATGTACAAGATTAATTAAAAAATAAATCTTATTTTAAAAAAGGGGGTTCAACAGTTTAGATTAAAGCAAATAACTGAACTTCAAAGGAAATAGAAAGCGGACTTGGATAAGTATAAGAGTTACTAGAAAGAAATATGCTAAAGCTTTAAAATACTCTTTCTTATGTAATTTACTGGCTCCTCAGCTGTAGCTAGCGTAAGTGCTGGGTCTAGTGTTGCTGTTTTAGCTACTGGGGTTGGGGCGCCGTCTCTTTAGCATTAGGGAGTCTTGGGTTAGGGTTAGGGCCTTTTCTATGATTGTAAGTGCTGTTTTAAAAAAATTAACTCCTAAATTACAAAAGCACACTGCCATTGTTGCCCTAGCATCAGCAAAACTTTGTTCATTAAGATTTAAGAATAAGCAAATATTACAGGATTTAAAACCCTTACAGATGAAAAAATTTCAGAAGCTTATGGCTGACGGTGAGGGATTACAGACGACAAAAAATTGAACTTCAAAAGGAGTGGAGAAAGACGTTTACTTCACGACAGGTAGACACTGATGCAATTAAACAAAACATTGAAAAACAAAACACATGAAACAGTTAATCCCAAAATAAGCCAAAAAAATAAGTTTAGCAAAAAATAAACACTATTTTTTTTGTTAACTCACTGTGTTTGGCGGGACAACTTGCAGCTCTTCACCCAACAAACGATCTTTTAGGGGCAGGCCTTTTAGAGCAGTAGCACCGCTAGAAGATTTGGTTTCTCTTTAAAAAATTTACAGGGGGGGGTTGTTTTCATAATTCGCTAAACTTCATATACGTCTACGCTCCATATAGATCTGTAGCTCTAATTCTAACATCGCCCTCTGCCTCTCCAGGAGCATACAAGTATCTTACTTTTAGTCCAACGGCAAGAGTTTTTTTAGTCCCCCGCACATCTTCAGTAATGCTAATTTTTTTTAATTTGATTGCGTTCACTGGCTTCAACCCTGTTGCTTAAATTCTTCGTTGTTCATGACGCGTAAGACTGCTGGCAATCTTCTAACCCATTCTGTGTTGCGTTCTTTATCCCTATTTCTCTGTGATATTGATAGGTAAACAGGCGTTCAGCTAGATTCTTATTAAAGTTTTCTACTAGGGCTGTGATTTGATGGTTGCCTGGGATCCCTCTCTTTAAATGTAACATGATGTTTTAAAAAAAGTTGGTTTACGAACCTTTTAAACTCTTTTTCCATCATCAACCGGATCATCCTTGGATACTTTAATGGGCCTCGCATGTATATTTGTTGTAAAGCCACAGCCACAGCAGTTGAGCTTTATCTGTTAAAGGTTCAGCGTCTTTGTATCTTGGCCAGTTCACAAAATGTCAGAGCAATTTATACTTTTTTCTTCTTATTTTGTCTGTGGAAGATACAGGGAAATCCATCTGGTGGGTGTCATTAGGAACTGAGTTAACAAAACTAGGCCTTTTTTATTCTTTTGGGGGCAGGCAGATATATTTGCCAAATTGCTTGTTTTGAAAGCCGTTTTTTCGCATCTGATTCAGACACTCTAGCAGCTTTACTTAGTTTTTCAATAGCGGTCTTTCCTTTCCAATACCCTTTAGGAGAAATAATATATTTTGTACATCGTATTGTACTTTGTATTGTACTTCGTTTTTGTACTTCGCATTGTTCATAAGAGACTGTATTTTAATTGTATTTTTTTAAATTTTATTTTTAATTGTTTTTTAGGTTGTTTGTGCAAGAAAAATTTGATTGCTCCCAATTCACCCACAATAAAACCAATTTCTGCTATTTTCTGTTCTTCTGATGGTTCATAAAAGTCAGACAGTTTGGGGGCGGCGATGTTAGAAACTTCTTTCCCGTCCTAAGTATTTCCATTCATTGCCTCATCAACAGTCTGTAAATGTGTGCTCTGTATGTCCCTGTTCTCTTAACTTTTTATTAAAAAAGTCTAAGGAGCAATTCGTCTTTTCTCATAAGCGTCTCTTGCCCTTTGCTAAATCTTCTATTGCCTTTTTTATGTCGTTCTCTCTCTTCGTCGGACCGCAATTTACTAAACATATAATTGCTTCCAGAGAGGCCAATGCATTAACAATTTGCTCCTCCTACCAAACATAACTACTCCCCCCATCTTTTTAAAAAATCAATATTTTCTAGATTAATCTTTCTTGAACTAATATTTTCTGGGATAATCCCCCGTGTAACAAGAAGTCTTTTGACGCAATCCCTGCAGTAATTACAACTATAACCCTTAAAAACATTCCTCAATGTCTACCTTCCTAGGTCAGCCGGCTTCTTTTCTAAACATGTTTTTTGCTAACACGCTATAACCTATACTAAGACCCCTAATTACAGCAGGTGGTAAATCGTATTGATAATCTTTTTTCACTCATCTTTTTATTAATTAAAAAATAATTAAAATAATCATAAACGAAAGGCTGTTATGTGCTTTTTAATCAAATAATCTTTTGTTGTTAAGGCTAAAATAAGGTTGCAACTAGCTTTGGCGAATCTTCTATCTTTCCCATGTTGGGCGGTTTTATTCCTAACAAGCATTTTGCAAGGGTTGAATAGACTAAACACCACGATAGGCACTGCATAATTAACCAGCGTTAAACTCTGGTTTTAAAAATATTATATTATTTTTTTATTTCTTTTTAAAATGGATTGTGACGAACTATTAAAGTGTGAGGAGCAAGCAGGTACTCCCTAGACCACTGCCATAAAAAAGATTATACTCTCTGGCCGGGGTGTGGAAAAACTAAACATTTTTTAGGCACTGAACTAAGTATTGAACAAATTCAGCAATTGTCTACATCAGACGTTGAGAAGTTACTACGCTAGGTACGAAGCACAGCTAGGGTCAAAAATGGTTAGATCAGTGGGGCAGACAATGATTAGTTTATATGCTAAGTTAGTAAGTAAGATGGCGCCAGTTGATTCAGAAGAAGATTTAAAATATGATTTTCGCAAGATCCCGGGTTTTAAACAAGTCCCTAGAAAAATTCTTGCGTGTGACATGTATTACAGATTTGGGACGATGTTATGCCCCTTCATCATGGGGTTAATTACTTTTAATCATATTAATTTGATCAAATAAATTTAATCGCAATAAAAAAATGAGCGACCAGGAGAAGAAGGCGCCGCAGGACAATCCGCAGGACCAGAATATGCCACAGGTGAATGCGCCTCAGAGCATCCCACAAGTGAGTAAGTTACTAAGCCTAAAAATCCTGGGCGTGTTGAGGCTGGGCATAAACTAGCTGAATGGAACAGACTGAGAAAAACAAACAATCAACAAAACAAAAATTGTTAGATAGTAATACAACATTTGCCCCCAAAAACAACAGCCCAATTAACAACAACACGATCACAAACAAAACGTAAGAGTTATTATGTATTTTAGTGTGTTTTTGTTGGTGGTGGGTTTTTAAAAATACAAATACCTAACACCATACCTAACAACAAAGCCGCAAGCCCCCACAGTAAAGAAGAAGAACCGTCTTCTGCAAAAAAAGGCAACCTCCTGCAGTAGACCCATTTTCTATGGAATAGTTTTTAAGAACTAGATAAAGTACAAGTTTAAGAACTAGATAAGTACATGTTACGTTAGTTATAGAAAGTACTTTTTAAGTTAAGTGTAAGTAAATTACAAGTTTAAAATGTAAGTAAAATTATAAGTTCTCGTTAAGTACTAGTTAGGTTTTTAAATAAGTACTAGTTTTGGTTCTTAAAATAAGTTCTTTTTAGGTTCTTAAGTAAAGTACAAGCAAGTCAGTCAAATTAATCTTTTAAAGTTCTCCAATGCCCCACAGCATATGAAAACTCAGGACTGACGTAAGTTCTCTTGTTATTGTTAGAGACTAGTGATTTTTATTAACAGCAGTTGTGTTTACTTGATGAAGAGTAGAGCGCAGATTAACATTTGTGTGGTAAAATATTTGTTTTCAAATAAAGCTTGCTTGTTTGTTATCGTGAGTTTATTTTTTTGGACAACTTCTTTTTCTTATACCCCTTTGCCTTCTTCATTACAGAAGTTGGCTAGAACGCTATAATCTTAGACGCAAACCAACATATTCTTTGATAACGTCCCATTTAAATTATCCTTCATCTTTCCATATCACTTTCTTGTTTAGTTGAATGTAAAGGGCTGTCTTTTGGATAGTACATGTGTCATACCACCCATCAGTTCCTTTAGCACTTCTGTTTCTAAAACCTTATAGAAGTCTTCAGTTGGGGCGTCTAGAATTTAAAAATATCAGTGTCTGTGTAAAGGACTCTTGCTTTGGGTACAGGGTTTTAAAGTAGTCATACAGAAAATTTTAACATCAATAACTTTGACAACTCTAATCGGTAAAGCGATAAAAACCGGCTTGTCCAACTTAACATCCTTTTTCTTCATCATTAATCGCAACCAAGCTGTCGTTAAATCTTCTAAAGTCTTGATAGTTGGGTTTGGAGGCAAACTTAATTGCTTGGTTTTTCTTTTGTAACTAATTTCACATTTTTACGTTTGTGTGGATTTTCCATCGTCTTTCCAAACAGCTGTTGTTCATCAGTTTAAGAAGTCTTTTCTGAGGCGTCAGTGGCTTGGGTTCTAAGATCAGTGTTCTTCTTGATGTATGGTCTCATAAAGGGTCTTGGTCAAAGCAATGTTCTGTGAACAGCAGTCAGTTTCAGCCCCTGTCTTTTGGTAAAACTGTAACAGTCTGTAATGACAAAAATACTTTGTTTTGTGGCGAAGATTGGGAACAAGTTTAGGAGGTTTGTGGGGGTCATCTTTAAGCTTTCTGCGGCTTTGGGGGTAATGTTGTGGAGATGTGTAATTCTTTTGGATATTCTAAGTCTACTTCTAGATTAGTCCTGCTGCATTATCAGGCGTAAGCTGTGGGCAACATACCTAACACGTATTGAGTCATGAGGCCCTTTTATCATTTTAAAGTTTTCTCGTGGAAGCGGTTGACTCATAGCCCATCCATACAGATTGTTAGCGTCTAAGTACATTAGATAGTTGGATGGTTTAGTGGGCATAATCATCTAAATACTTTTTGTTGGCTTGCAGTAAGGATGTGAGGCCATGCTAATACCTCCCCCTTTTAACCGTCTTCAATCATCTTGAAGTGTGGGTAGATCAGTATTTAAATCAATCTTGATGTTTGTTTGACTTTCGAATGCGTCCAAGAAAGGCCAGGGGCAGAGATGTAATGTGCTGAGTCTAAGCTTTTAATGTTTCTACATGAGATCTGTAATTCTGAAAGACGTCTGCTAATAAACACGCGTCAGCCAAAAATATTGATAGTGATAATCGCCATCGTTTGGGCAGTGTAATTCTGTCCAGGCTTTCTGAGCGTATTCATATTCAGAGTTAGTTTGTCTTTGCCTCTAAGACTAGAAAAGAAAGCGCCTTTAGGAGGGGAAATGGTCTTCATCAAACCTGTCCCACGAGTTCATGTATTATAAGGATAGACGCCTTACGCACCAAAGATGGGTCAAAGTATTGTTTGAGTTATTGGAAAGTCTTGTAGAGAGCTTGCTAATTTATCTAAACTCCCCATCAGATGTTGGGCAGAGTCATAAAAGGATAAAGAGTCAAGAGGTAAAAGTCATGTACTT
>JAFLJL010014658.1:0-10541 GCA_018398815.1 Conus ventricosus | reverse complement strand
ATGTATGTAGGTAGTATGTAGTATGTATGTATGTATGTATGTATGTATGTATGTATGTATTGGGAGTATGTAGTATGTATGTATGTATGTATGTAGTATGTATGTTAGTATGTATTGTAGTATGTATGTATGTAGTATGTATGTATGTAGTATGTAGTATGTATGTATATGTAGTTGTATGTAGTATGTATGTATGTATGTGTATGCATATGTATTTATGTAGTATGTATGTAGTATGTAATGTATGTAGTATGTATGTTAGTATGTATGTAGTATAGTATGTATGCAGTATTAGTGTATGTATGTTTGTATGTATGGGAGTATGTATGGTAGTAGTTGTATGTTGTATGTATGTAGTAGTATGTTTGTATGTATGTAGTATGTATGTAGTATGTATGTAGTATGTATGTAGTATGTATGTTTGTATGTATGTAGTATGTATGTATGTATGTAGTATGTATGTATGTATGTATGTATGTATGTAGTATGTATGTAGTATGTATGTTTGTATGTATGTAGTATGTATGTAGTATGTATGTAGTATGTATCGCCGCCCGGAAATACAAGTATCGTAAGTCTAAAAATCGAATTTTACAGGAGACGATAAAAAACTGATTATTTCACTAATATTTACCAAAATATGTCGGATTTTCGTATAGAGCATCTTTATGAACCAATGCACCCCTATCATACAGTTTTTGAGCAAAAATGACATTTAAGCTGTAATTTTTATTGAATGACGAAATTTTACTCTAAAGTCGGAAATGATACTGCCGTAACTCGACTTACAGTCAGTGTACTGAGAAATAGGCACAAAAACCAACTGAGGTAAGTCAACTTACGGCATTTGTATTCTGGCTGAGAGGGACATGACGATGAAGTAGCGCAAGAATTCCAAGTTACGACACATGCATTGCAGAGTTTATTAAGAAGATGTGCCACCACGGGCTGTTTTCATTGATAATTATGAAAGTATCATTAACAATTGAGACTACCGGCATTCATTCGCTCAGTAATTGGTTTGTTTGTTTGTTTAGTTTTACGTCTTTTCACATGGCGTGTTTTTAGACGATTATGATATTTGTAAATGATATACATCAAGATGACATTGCTATTATTATACAAATGAAAACATAATTAAAAATAAAGCTTAAATCACTGGACATGAACAACATAAACAATGTTGCTTAAAAAATACTGAAATATCATACTAATGTACCGATAGGACTGCGAAGTAAATTATTTTGATACATTAGCCAAAAATGAATGATTTGAAGTTAGAGTCTTAAAATCATCAACTGTAGGATTATCTGGTAACTGAAAATTAGGTAAGTACTGCTGCATAGTGGGACAATTAAATAGTACATGAAATGTCAAAGTTTTTCTCCACATATGCATTTTGCAGTATCAACATATTTACATTTTAATGAATTATATTTAAGTCTAAAACACAAACTGGAAATTTCCCTCGGAAAAACATTCAACAAAGACATGCTGTAAGAGGTGTGCCGATTTACATTATAACCCACACGGGCTTTGGTGTCTTTTTCTAAAAGATTATAGCATTCTTTACAGACAAAGGAATATGAACGTTTTCACAACGAATTCTTTGTACTGCACCTCCTCTAGCTACTCTGTCTGCCCATTCATTTCCATTAAATACCACAATGTGATGGAACCCAAGTAAATGTTACACTGGAACCCTTTTGAATTAGAAAATGTATGAGATGATTAATTTCAATTACTAGGTCACATCTGTCTCTAGACTTCATGGATTTCAGTGTAAATAAGACAGACTTAGAGTCAACACAAAAAAGTATTGGAAATATAACCATAGGAAGATTAACAATGTATCGCAGAGCCATGAGAATGGCTACCAGTTCTGCGGTGAAAACAGAATGACCTGCACCAATATGAAACGATTTTTCTTTCTTTAGTCCAGGTATTACAAACCCAGCACCCGCCACATTAGTGTCAATAAGAGAACCATCGGTATTACCTTCAATGGTTAGAATAATTTGAATGAACACGAGATCGAAAGAAAAAGCAAGTAGGTGAGGGTTATCACTCTTTTTTAGATCGTCATTGGAAAGGTCAAAATCTGCTCTGTTCAGTTCCCATGGAGGAATTGGAGACGTAATCGAACGCTTACCTATATCTTTAGTTTTCAGATCTAATCTACTGTGAATATCTGAAGTATAAGTGGCTATTGTTGTCAAAGATTTTATGGCCCTTGCTCTTTTTGGAAATTGAAGATCTGATCTAAGTACATTTTCATTCACGTTGACATTTTCAACAGCACTGCTTCTTATAATGTACTTAGCTGAAGACAGTTCTCGATAATTGTTCAAAGGTAGAACACCAACTCCCCATACGTAGCAATAGTCGGAGTGTGGACAGGAACTCCCAAAGCTAATTTGTATGCCTTAGAGTCAATACTTTGTAATTTCTTCATAAGATATTTAGGAGCAGAAAAATAAACTTCTTGACCGTAAGTCAGCTTTGATCTAACCAAAGATGTTGCAAGAAGAGTCAAACTTTTTGTTTCTTTACCCCAATTTTGTCTGCTTATAATTTTAAGCAAATTTAAGCTTTTTTGAGCTTTTGATATGAGTATTGGTTCTGTGTGTGTGTGTGTGTGTGTGTGTGTGTGGAGTGGGGTGGGTTATGATGGCGTGTATGTCTGTACGTACGTGTGCGTTTGTGTGCGTATGAGAGAGAGAGAGAGAGAGAGAGAGAGAGAGAGAGAGAGAGAGAGAGAGAGAGAGAGAGAGAGAGAAGACAGACAGACAGCGAGAGAGAAAGTACTCTTTGTGTGTGTGTCTGAGTGTGTATGCATTTGAAATGGGAAAGCAACACTATAGTCTTGATCCTTTCTGGAAAACCGTTAAGAAAACAGAATGGTTTACACACACACAAAGAGCAAATTTGAGAGTGGGTTCTCATGCCTATTACTCTTTATTCTGACAGGTATCATGCCTATCAAACACTCTTTACCATGACAAAGTCAAAATAAAACATCGTTGCTTATATACCTCACGGTGGGTATGCGTGTGTGTGACCTCTCAGAAGTCAGAACTCGGATTTTAATTCTTATGAAACCAGAAGGGTATGTATCAGTTTGCTTGTGTGAGCATGCGCGCGTGTGTGTGAGCTGAAATTGGTTCTTTCCTATGTTCATCTCCCCCCGATGCACTTGCCCTCCTCCAAACGAAATGGAAAGGTGGTGGAGGGCTACCTTGGAGGAGTGAACAGGGGAAAGGATGGTTAGGTATCATCAATTGACCTTTTACCTTTGAGAAAGGAAAATCATGAGGGAGTGTGTGTGTGTGTGTGTGTGTGTGTGTGTGTGTGGTGTGTGTGTGTGTGTGTGTGTGTGTGTGTGTGTGTGTGTGTGAAAAGCCTCTTATGGACAACTCTTTTGTCAAAAACACAATTGTAATGTTCAAATCTTTGAACAAATTATAGTCTTTCCTTGTCCACGACAAGTTCACTCAAATAGAAAAGTATGGTTCACGTGAGACAAAAGTCAACTGAAACTGAAAAAATACAAATCTCACACACTTCCATTTGAAATATACTCAGCGTCAAAAACACACATTGCAGAAAACTAAAGCTCCCTTTAACAGTATTTGTCTTTACTATTTGGAGGCATCCGTTGCAGAACAAGGCAGATTATGCATCACTGGGCAAAGATTTGAAGTACTGATGATGAGCCTTTGGGATGATATTTCTCTCACAGAGACTGATCAAATCATTGTACTTCTCCTTGGAGATAGGGTGTGGAACTTTCGAAACGTTTTCCAAGGGAATTTCTGCAGGATTTGGGATGGTGTGGACTTTTCTCAATTTCTGCACGAGGTTCAGCTGGTGGTACTCAGCTGAGTAATCATAACCAACATGAACAAGGTTTGGTTCCTTTGATGACAACTTGAACTTTTTCACATCCAACCACCTGATTTTCTCTTTCTTGGTGTCCAGCTGAAAATTCTTCAGAAGCCCTGCCATTTTTTTGAAGTCAAAAAAGTCAGATTGATCCAGTTCCTCAACAATGTACAGAGGCGCGTGCCGTTTAGCTGTTCTCATGGTCTGTGCCCACTGGGTTGGAGTGTACACAGACACGTGTCTGCTGCTCCGTTCAATTACGGAATGCATGCTGTCACCTTCATTCTGACTATGACCACTCACAAAGAAAATGTGCTCTATTTCCTCAAATTCAAACTTACTGAGAGCGTACCAGAGCATTGTAAGGAAGTTCTTATTTCGGTTTTGTCCTCCACAGCTGTCAGAAAATAAAGTCACTTTCTTAACACCCTCTTTGCTGATGCGTTCTAGATACCTGTAAACACATGAGGCAATTTCATTGGATCCCCTCATTGCTGTGGTTTCTGCCCATACATTGCAGTATCCTTGTCCATTTCTGTAGTCGTACACTGTCAAGTTATACGTGTTCAGTTTTCTCTTGTAGTATAGACATGACTCAACACTTGATGGGGTAGGCAGAACTTCTTCAAGGTCAAACACTGCAGCTGCAAGACATGGATTGATTTTTACAGCAGCTTTTACCTCATGTTTGAGTTTTCTACTTTCTTCCTTCATCTGAATGTGCTTTTTGTAATCTTCATCTTCTGCTTCTGTGAAACATCCATTTTCATAGGCAGCACAAACATCACATCGGTCTTTCATCCGCTTGTGAAAGCTGATGTTGAATTCCCGATTAAACACATTCCTGTACGTGGTTTCACTTGCTGGAGTTTTGCAGCCTTCATCTTGTCGCTTTTTAACGTACATATCATACATTTTTTGCAGACTGAGGGAACTTTCCAAATACTCTCTTGTTGAATCCTTTCTTGCATAGTGACTTTCCACTCTAGGAAAGCTGTTGATGTGTCGTCTGATCTCTTCCTTCTCGGTGTCCTTTGAATTAGCCCTCTGGCTTTGCTTTCCTCTTTTTTCTGCATCACATGTTCCTAGACTGTTCTTTTTGGTCAGTGCTGTGGCAACAAATCTGTCAGATATATCAAGAGTATCAAGAAACATCTTCTTGCAAACTTTCAATTTCTTTTCTTGAATTTGCAGAAAGTATTCATATGTGGAACTTCTTCTTGAACCTGGTTTTGTTATTGTAGTTTTTTTCTCATTTTTCTGGACTGTGTTGCACACAAGTATTGTCTCTGCTGTGTCAAACAACCCATTTTCCAAAAATTGTTGAAAAATTTGGGCCCTTTCATCCTCTGTGATTTGTGTTTTACACTTGTTTCTGCACAAGTCCCCGCACCCTGATTTCAACACTCTGTTCCTGTGAGTTTTCCCTGTCCTCGAAACATATGACTGTCCTCTGTTTCTAAGACGTTTCCGTACGTTGATTTTCCAGTCATCTTTATTTCGAACCCTTTTTCTTGTCTGTCTTGGCTTATCCTGAATGGGGAATGGACATGGACTTGTTGCTTGGGAACCACCTGCCGATGTTTGTCCAGTGGAAGTATTGTTGGCAACACTCTCATTCAAACACTCGTCTGAGACATTGCAACCAGTTTGTTCTGTTATTGCATGATCTAGGTATGTCGTTTCTGGCTGGTATTCAGTGGAAAATCTTTCTGTGGGTTTTTCTCTAAGTGTGTCATCATTCTCTTCACAGCTCACCTCAGATGATGAATATTCTTGAGATTTTATTTCTGCCTTTGATGGAACATACTCCTCTCCGTCACTTAGATGCTCAGACGAAAACTCTGATTCAGAACATTCAAGAGACAAACCTTGATCAAGTGTTGCATGTGAAATGTTGTTCAAATTATCATCCATGTGAAGACATGACTCAACAAATGATGATTCCGTACCCCTTCGAAGGTGACTGAGTGGTATGTTATCCTCATCCTCACTTTGTCTGAATTGACTTAGCAGAAAGTCATCCTCATTCTTATTCTGCCTGAAGTGACTGAGTGGAATGTCATCCTCGTCCTCACCTTGCATGAGCTTGCTCAGAGGAATGTTATCCTCCTCAGTCATCCATCTCTCATCTTTATCAGTCTCTTGTGTCATTTCAACAGTGGCATGCACATTCACAACTTCAAACAAAGTATCTGATGACAACTTAAGTGAATCCGACAAATCATACATGAAACTGATCAAATTTTCCAATCCTTCATGCTTAGTAACACAAGCAAGACCATCAGAATGACACAATCCTCTCTCATCCCTACTGTGAGAATCAACTACATAGAATGTCCTTTGAACTTTGATAATGCCAATGCTGTAAGATGAAAAGACACCTCCAATGGTGAGCACCGCTGTATGTTCAATTTCTTCAAGGGCCTGTTGTAATGTCACTGTGCCCTCTTCTGGAGACACACTTGTGTTGCTCAGCACACCATTGCGGGTATTGTCGACTTGAAGGTTGATCATGCGGCCATTAAATATGACAGTCTTTACAGCTTCGCTGGGTAGAAGAAATGTGACATTGTGAGCATCAGCTGTGGACATGTACAGTGTGTCTCCCTCACGCAGTATGAAGTCAAGATCATGCGTGGTCCACAGAGACACATCCTTGACACAGTGATGTGCCAGTGCTTGCATTACCATGGCCGTACACTGCCTTCCCCGACCCTCGAACTGCTATCCCCTTGGTGACAACTTCCACGGACGTGAATTCCCATGGCAAACTCTGAAAGACAAAGACAAGAAACAAGATGGCAAGCCATATAAATGTACTCTCAGTTCGATGAGGTATATGACCGCCATGTTGTTGATGACGTCAACACAGAAATCGTGTATGTAGAATGATCAATAGGCCATAAGTAAGCAGTATGTCAAATTTGAAAGACAGTGCTTCAGACCTTCTGGGAATTTTTGCTTTTTTGCATCACAGGGAGAATATTTTTATAGCCTGCCATTTTGTTTATGACGTCATCTTAATAAATTTGGCAGGTATAATTCTAAGACAACAAGTAAGTAGTATACCAAATTGCGAAGATATCGTTAGAGTAGTTCAGCTTCCAGCTCCTCCGCAAAACATAATGCAAAGGTGTTGTCCGCCATCTTGTTGTGACATCATCATAATACAATTTCTCAGATACAATGGCCATCGTAATTGTAAAGTATGTTCCAAATTTCAGACAAATCGGTACAGTAGTTCAGCCTCCAGCTCCCACGAAAGCAAAAGTGTATAATTATGCGCGAGTCCGCCATATTGGTGATGACGTCATCAAAAAACTAAAATGTCGAGCATTATCGCGAAGAACTTTGTAGGCAATGTGTGAAGTTTCAGCGCTCTACGCCCAGTAGTTTAGGCTGGGGAGATGGGCACAGACAGACAGACACACACACACACACACAGACTCGACCTCGTTCCGATTCCAACGTACTCTCGTTTTTTGTAAAAACTGAGAGTACAAAAACTTTCAAAGCTCAAGGAAAATTGAACTTTTGAAAACTGTTACAAGCATCAATAAGAGACGAGAGAATCGATCTCTGCCTTGCTGTTGCTCTTTGTAAAGCCCTGTAGTAAAATGGCCTTGTGAGTCAGTGTTTAACATTGACTTGAAATACCATCGATTCTAAAATGCCAGCCACTTACAGAATTTAACATTGTGTAAATTGCTACTGGTTTTGATATTACTAGTAGAGGAGCATGATCTAAGTTATTTTTTACTCTGATGGCTATAATATTGACATTTAAAGGTTTATTTACTTACATGTTTGGAGATTTGCTGCTTCAGTCGCGGTTTGTGGCGCAAAATGAAAGCAGGCACAAACTCATATGGTACATAAAGTGGATACGCATTGAAAATAGAAAGTTATCTGGAATACACTAGTCGTATGAGGAAAGAAAATATATCCCATGAGAACTTTTCTGGTTACAAGTTCAAAACAATAGAGATGTAAGTGAAGTTACCTTTGTTGAGAAAAACCAAAACACTCATTACCTTCAATACAAACACCGTAAGTTGACATACGACACTTGTATTTCCAGTTTATCTGACAAATCAGCGATACATTTGAGGTAACTGAACTTGCGGCAGTTCTATTCCCGCGATATCTACTGCCAGCTGAGTTACTGCAGAAACATTTTGATTGCAGCATGTCTGTTTTTAGAACAATGGGGTCAAGAGTTTGACAAGTGATGCGCTTGGCCCCCTCATGCAGCATACCAAAAATCTCAAAAATGGAAAACTTCGAGTTACGACAGTTGTATTTCCGGGCGCGGTATGTAGTATGTATGTATGTAGTATGTATGTATGTAGTATGTATGTATGTATGTATGTATGTATGATGTATGTATGTATGTAGTATGTATGTAGTATGTATGTAGTATGTATGTAGTATGTATGTAGTATGTATCAAATGCAGATTCGAAGAGGGTGAGAGAAAAGAGGAAATGTCCAACACAGAAATTTACAGAGAGACACTCCCCCGAAGTCGGAGTGTGGCTGCCCATGTGGCGGGGTAAATCAAGAACGGTCGCACACGTCATGTTCTCATCCCCAGCTGATGCATTTGTACCATAGTGTTCAGTGTTTCAGCTGTTTGGATGATCCCTTGAGTCTTTTAGCCAGGGTACGACAACAACAACAACAACAACAACAACAACAGAGAGACTGAACAGAGTCCCGACAACGCTATGAGAGAAAACTATGGCTTCCCTTTGAAGACAAAAAAAAAAAGCAAAAAAAAAAAAAAAAAAAAGAACCGGACATCAAGAATGACATCCAGTGGACCCTCTTTGACAAAAGCTTGCCACAGAATCTGCAGTCACCTGCTTCTCTTCCAGCTATCGCATCCATCCCGACATCGATACTCAGTAAAGAAGATGGTGAATGGCGAAAGGTTTAGTTCATCGTCGCACACCACGAAACCTCCTCACCCTTCAAAGAAAAAGAAGCAGTAATGTGACAGGTAAGTGTGGACGGTGTATAAAGTAGTCCACACTATACCTTCATCTCTTTACAGCTTTCACAGACAGACGGAAGAAATGCCTTTAGACTTGGGCAGATTTGGAAAGAGTTTTTGGCTCAGTCGTGTGTATTCCTCCTCGCCACTTACCAGAGGTTTTAGACTTCTGTCCTCGGACTTTCGCTTTGAGATCCGAGATGGGGAAATAGGCATTTTTGGAAGTTCTTGATTAAGACATTCCACATTCATGTCAAGCTGGTCTGCAACGTATACGTCCTGAATGCCAGTGGAGCTGAAATCCAAGCGAAAACAATACGTTGTGATACAGTTAGAATGCCTTTTTTAAGAGGAGTAGACAGTGGGTTGAATTCCTGGAGCATGGAAGTGATGACAATGCAGATGGCACTGGCCTCATGAAACAGATAAGATCAGAGAAGATCCAGAAGAGGCACACAAGCGCGCGCACGCGCGCGCACACACACACACACACACACACACACCACACACACACACACACACACAAACACACACACACACACACACAAACACAAACACACACACACACACACACACACACACACACACATACATACACACACACACGCACGCACACACACGCGCGCGCGCACACACACGCTCGCGCGCGCGCCACACACACACACACACACCACACACACACACACACACACACACACACACACACACACCACACACACACACACACGCATGGACACACACACACACACACACACACACACACACACACACACACACACACACACACACACATGCGTGCGCGCACACACGCACGCACGCACGTACACATCTACGCACGCACACACGCAAAAACAAAAAAAAACGAAAGAATAAACAAAAATATATATGTGAACACATGTTTTAAAAACACACACAAAAAAGCAAAAAAACGACAACAAACAAAGAAAAAGACAAACCACACACACACACACGCACACACAACACACACACACACACACACACACGCACGCACGCACGCACGCACGCACGCACGCACGCACGCATGCACGCACGCACGCACGCACGCACGCACGCACGCACGCACGCACGCACGCACACACACACACACACACACACACCACACACACACACACACACACACACACACACGAAAGAACCGAAAGAATAAACAAGAAATAGATATGTGAAAACAGGTTATTAAAAAAAAAAACAAGAAAAAGACAAAAGAAACAACCAAACAAACCCAAACATAAACAAACAAGCAAAAACCCAATGAATAAATAGCAACCCAATACGATGAATAAATAGCAACCCAATACGATGAATAAATAGCAACCCAATACGATGAATAAATAGCAACCAATACGATGAATAAATAGCAAACCCAATACGTGAAAACAGTTTTGGAAACCGAAGGAAACAAATAGATTAATACACTAAAGTAGGTAAATTTACTATTTAAAATTAAAAAAAAAAAAAAAACCAGTAAAACTAACGATTTTAAAAAGGTAAATTTGAGAGACTCCGGTGAATGTAAAACGCTGACTTACAAGAAGACAAGTGTTTGTTTTTAACTCTTTACTACTTAATCTTCATACGATCGTCCGAATCGAATATTCTAGAGCAGCGACACAGCACAGCCAACAACAATGGAT
>JAFLJL010014657.1:43056-85747 GCA_018398815.1 Conus ventricosus | reverse complement strand
TTTCAAACAACTCTGAATATTTTCCGCCCTGCCATTTGAATGACTTTCGTACGAATCAAATAAGTCCATTCATGTCCCTCACAGGAGACCTTTCATATATTTCCCCGCCACGATGTCCTGTGCGCCAACCTAACCTGTTCCCAAACATGTTGACGATACGTTTTTCCACGATAACCTGCATGCGCGGAGCCACCCACGGCTCGACGATCCTGGTTCGTCAGATGAAAGACCGCGCAGTTAACAACAATGTCAAAAGTTGTCGAGACGCTTATCTTGGTTCGTGAACCAGAACATTGTCAAGAGGTGACACTGGCAAGCTAAAATGAATATACCCAGAGGCTTACAACCGGCGCTAACAACAGGTGTTTCACTGGGAAAGATTGTGTTAATAAAGACTTTTTTTGAAAGAAGGTAACAGAGACAGGTCCACGACGGAAACTGAAGAACAAGGGCAGAGACGACTGTAGTGAAGTCAAGAAAAGCTACAGAGGGTAACAACATGGTCAGAGGACGACTGTAGTGAAGTCAAGAGAAGGCACAGAGGGTAACAACATGGTCAGAAGACGACTGTAATGAAGTCAGGAGAAGGCACAGAGGGTAACACCACGGTCTTGGTTGTTAACAGAAACATTTTTGTAAAGCATCAGTTCGCAGCACCAGTCTCAACACTGGAGGAAACGTTCGAATGTTGAATTCGTGTGTGAAATCCAGAGAGAAAGCATTTGCCCTTACCCTTTATTAAATGTCCTCTTGCAGGACAGAATAGATTCGAGAGAATATATGATTTAAATATTATTTGAAAATCAAACGAGCCAGGTATAAGTAAGAAATTCCTAAATGGAGGATCTTCATTGCATTGTACATGTTACATCTTCTCCTTGGGGGGAACCGGTTACGCTGTCTATTGAAGCAGACTTTTGTATGACACATAGAAGACAAGATGAATCAGCTTCTGGATCAAGAGGCAGGAAAGTCGACAACAACAAAAATGTAATGGGCTATCCATTGTCTTATGTAAATCGTGGCGCGGTGCTGACTCATTGGAGCCATATTTATTCTGTTTGGAGTTTTGATTCAGTGTGGCCATACGGATGCTATTTTGGTAAGTCAAATGATTAAATTGCTGTTGTTGTTGTTGTTGTTTTTATATATTGGTCATATTTGCAGTCATTACACAGTAAACTAGTCCAAACAAAACACCAAAGGCAAATACACGGACGCAAAGAGATGAAGAGTTTTACATTTTTACACACACACACACACACACACACACACACACACACACACACACACACACACACACACACACACACACACACACACACACACACACACACACACACCACACACACACACACACGCGCACGCACACACACAGAATGTCACTCACTCACTCAGTCATTCACTCACACACGTATACTCACGGAACTCATCCATAATCGACTCACCCCAAATTTCCATTTCACACAGGTTCAGTGGCTTTGTTGTATTGTTTAAGGTGATGCGAACTCTCTGTCCATACATGATGGCGGAGCACTTTACTCTCTTCTCTCTGGAGCTGTCAATGAACGTTACTGACGTACACGTCTGACCATCCACAGTGATGGTGGAATTGTACAGTCGGTCTATGTCTAAACATACAGAACAGATCCAGTACACATACATTTTCTCATCGTTAGTGCGCACACGATGGCGTTCACACAAAACATACAGAACAGACCTAGTACACATACATTTTCTCCTCGTTAGCTCACACACAATGGCGTTCACACAAAACATACAGAACACACCCAGTACACATACATTTTCTCCTCGTTAGTGCGCACACACGATGGCGTTCACACACATCCCACCCCCTCCCCTCCCACCACACCTCCACTCTCCTCCATGGGGATATATAGACACACATTCAGGATTGTGTGCATAAAACAAAGCAACTGAACTCACGGTAAGTACGTGCCCAGATGTCGATCTTGTACAGTGGGTAGGTCCTGGCCAGGTTCACCTCATACCAGGGGTGGTCTTTGTAGTGGTCTTCATCTTCCCTGGTGTGGACACAGTTTTCAGGGTAATGTCCCGTTGTCTTGCCATTAGCTGCAGCATCCTCTCCTCTTTGGGGGTTTCCGCATTGGGTATATGTACTGCTCTGATTGTAAGACTTTCCCCGCGCCACGTTGACTGTAACATACACAGACACACACATTGAAAATGTCTGAGAGACAAAGAGAGGAGGGCCGCTTAAGGGGGCAGGAAAAAAGCCCAACAAAAAAGGAAACAAATACGCGATATGCGTGCGTCCGTACGTGTGCGTGTGCGTGTGCGTGTGCGTGCGAGCGTGCGTGCGCGCGCGCGCATGTGTGTGTGTGAGTGTATGTGTGTGTGTGTGTGTGTGTGTGTGTGTGTGTGTGTGTGTGTGTGTGTGTGTGTGTGTGTGTGTGTGTGTGTGTGTGTGTGTGTGTGTGCGCAGCATAAGGGTGGTGGTGGTAGTAGTAGCAGCAGCAACAGTAGCAGTAGTACATGAGTAGTAGTATTGGTAACAGCAGCAGATATAAAACAGCAGCAGCAGCAGCAGCAGTAGTAGTACATGAGTAGTAGTATTGGTAGCAGCAACAGATATAAAACAGCAGCAGCAGCAGTAGTAGTACATGAGTAGTAGTATTGGTAGCAGCAGCAGATATAAAACAGCAGCAGCAGCAGCAGCAGTAGTAGTACATGCTATTAGGAAAATAACATTTATTTAAACACAAATTGTATAAATACGTAAGTAAACCAGAAATGATTGGGGCACTTAGCTTTAAAATGATACCATCTAAGTTATCAAGACCTCTAGTTCCATTTTGCTTCATATGTATAAGAGAAAAATAAACATCATATATAGATATTGGAGGAATGATCAATTCTGTTTCTATTGATTTAGAGTTACAGAAGTCAGAGAGAAGTTTCAAATCATTATTGCCTGATTTGTCATTTTTTATTGTGATATCAGCTATATTGCAAAAATGTTTGTTTAGAATCTCGGCAGACATTTCCTTAGGAATAACATTTGCCTTGTTAATACATTTATTGGTAAGAATATTTATGGCTTTCCAAATAGGTTTGGAATTATTCTGGGGACAGCTGAAAATTAAGTTTTTGAAGTAATTCCTTTTTGAATATCGCAACATAGATGTGACCTTGTTTCTTTGTTTCTTATATTCTTCAAATTGTTTAGTTTTCAAGAGTTTGTCCTTATATGTATGGCTTCTTCAATTTCTTTAGATAGCCATGGGAGAGAGAGAGAGAGAGAGAGAGAGAGAGAGAGAGAGAGAGAGAGAGAGAGAGAGAGAGAGAGAGAGAGAGAGAGAGAGAGAGAGAGAGAGAGAGTTTAAAAAATGTGTGATTACATTCGTTACACTCGTTGTGATAAGAATTAGGCCCAATAAAATTACCATTCAGAAAACTGCCGGAATAAAACAAACAAAGAAACAAACAAAACAAAAAAACCTTTGTAGCATCAGTTTCAATGAAAGTAATCTCAGCTGCAAAATAGATGAAATTCAAATAAAACAAATACAGGTAACCACCACAAAAATATGACAATAAGTAAGAGGTTCGTTTTCTCTAATTGAAATGCACCAGGGATTTAGAATTTGTGTAAGTGTTGATGCCTTTACATAATAGAATGAACCGTATTGTAAGGTGGATGGAATGGATAAGGAGGGAAGACGGGAGTACGAGATGGGGAAGAAAGAGAGTGGGCACATCCTCTTCCACACCAACACCACAGCTCGTTGGTTTCCTCTCTCTCTTTTATTTCAAATCATGTTTGGATCGAACCAGCCATACCAAGCACCGACCTATTAAGAAATAAACAATAATGATCATAAACATGAGGTTTTGTATAAAAACATATACAGAAAAAAACATAATCATTCAAATTAAGCCAAGACAAGTATCAAACGTTCATAATGAAATGGTGAAATATATATTTAAAGAATAGGTCTTAGCTTACAAAAACATCTTAATATTGTCCCTGCAGCACATAGATATTACCAAAATTAAGGCGCAAGATTTATAATAAAAAGAGCACAAAAGGCCTCCCCGTTGCAAACGGTAGGAGGTAAAAACATATCTTTGCAATCAATAACATAATCATATTATAATCATAACATTAACCAAAGGGAATCCCCGTTGCGAACGGCAGGATCAACAACATAATTATTTCATTATCATAACATTAACATTGAGACTCCCCGTTGCGAACGGCAGGAGTTATATAGAGTCAAAAGCATAGATCATAATTTCATAACAAAGAACAGTATTATAAATGAATATACATAAGCACACACACAAAAAGGGAACTCCCCGTTGCGAGTGGCAGGAGCAATGAACAATAAAATGAAATTAATTAACATCTAATTTTCAACAGCTAGGCATCACTTGGGCCGTATAGCTGTTACATAATTGTATGGAAAAAAAAAAAAACATATGCGTAGTGTCCACACATATGATCAAACTCAGACGGGACATATCTTGCACATCAACCAGCCAACTAATGCTATTTTTCTTTCTCAGCACACACACACACACACACACACACACACACACACACACACACACACACACACACACACACACACACACACACACACACACACACACACACACACACACACACACACACACCTCAGGACACCGCGTGCTACACGCTATGGCTCCACGTTTCACGTGTTAGGCCTACACCCCGGCCCAACAATGGCAGTTGCTTCTCAACCCTGCAATGGACCCACGGGTGTAAATGTATTGAACAAGTGAATACTCACAGACTAACAGATTCAGCGACCGAATAAACAAACCGACTGACCAGTGGCTACTCGCGCACAAAATAGCCACATGAGTGCACGAACAATCGAATAGCATTCGCGTAATTAACTGCCTAATTACTCAGCCACGCAACCTTTCAGTCGCTCAAATAAGGAAGCAATCGAACACATAGATAAAACACTCGTTTGTAACTCGTGACTTAACCCTACCCTCGCCAGTCAGCAAGGGCGACGTTTTCAAGCCAGTTTGTCTAGTGTTTGAACACAAGGAACCCGCAGGGAGGGCGCGCGTTAAACTTTATCCACTAATCACGATGAAAGACGACAACGTCTGTAATCTATATTTTCTGGCATCAATTAATTGTTGATTGCCAACAGTAACATCTGTGACAATACTGTATAACTGTTTCTGATTTCATTCTTATTAAACGCCAGCCCTTGCTTAGCTGCAGTAACTTGAATAATTGACGGTGGCAATTTGGCATATCACATTTCCAGTCAATAAGAAAATGGAGTTTGGACAATAAAAATGTAAGAATATAGAACTTTTAACTTTCATTTACTAATGTTGTTTCACGAAGATAGTACTCTATCTGCCTTCACTCTGGATAATACATAGCCAAACCAAAGGCAAAAACCATCAACATACTTTTACATTTACAAACACCTGAATAACAGAACCAGCATCACAGCCTTCACCACATTCTGCTCAGTGAAGACATGATCTCAGAGCCAGAACGCTGGGAGTCTATAGGCATTCAAGCTCCTGTCAGCAAGATCTTTGAGAAAATGCCTTTGTGGCCTGAGTCACAATGGAACCTTCTTCTTCTTCTGCGTTCCCTGGTCATGCTGGTCAGATAGAAAGTCCGGTAGCTTGGGCAAAGTCAGCGGTCCGTCGGAGTGAGTCTGCCGTTCCCCACAGCTTTTCTTGGAGTTCCACTGCATCGGGCCAGAACTCACGCCGCAGGCTGTCGAACGTGGGACAGGACTGAAGTACGTGGGCTGGGTTTTGTGGGTCAGTGCCATATGGGCACTCATCTGTGTGCGATATGTTCAGGCGATAGAGGTGGGAGAGTAACTGACAGTATCCAGTTCTTAGTCTGAAGATGGCGACTTGTTGGGCACGCTCAAGATGGTGAATGTCATCCTTCTCTACCTCCACCTGTGGTCTTTCTCTCCATGCTGTCCTGAAATGGCTGCGGATGATGGTCTTCGCTTCTCTGTAGGATACAGCATGGGCTATTTGGTCTCGTTGGCTGCCCGCCTTGGAGAGTCTGTCCGCCACTTCATTTCCGGCAATACCACAGTGAGAGGGAATCCACTGCAGGACTGGTGTTGTTTTTCTGCTCAAGGTGTGCAGTTCCTGTGTGATTTCCTGTAGGATCTGCACTCTTTCTCTCCTCTAGAGGCTTTGGAGGACGGTTCGACAATCTGTAAGGAACACCGTGTGGTTTGGTAAGATGTCCCTTTCATTTAGTATCTGTACAGCAGTGAGAAGGGCACATGCTTCTGCTCTGTACTTAGTTGAGAAGCTACCGGTGGCTACAGACTTGCTGATGGAACTACCATGTGGGAACCTGATGAATACACCGCCTCCCCCATTTCTAACAGCTTTCTCTGCTGAGCCATCTGTGTAGACTCGGGCCCAAGTAGTGCTTGGGTAGTCCCTGGCTAGAGCCTCAAGAGTCCGGGACCCGCTGCGGTCTTCTTTAGCTCCAATGCCAAGAATGTCAAGGCTGATGAGGGGAGTATCAGCTGTCCACTCTGCGCTGTCTTGGAGCATTTCCACTGGGTGGTCTGCTGTTGGTAGCAATTTTCTGTACTTTTGCTAAAGCGCCTTGCTTGGATTGTTGGGGCTCTGGCGTTTGAGTCTGTTCTTTGTTGGAACATGGAGTTTGGTGTGCAGTGGATGGGATGGGAGTCTTTTCATCTTTTCGCTTTGTCTTAGTTGTTTTTCCTCTCTTCGTTCGTCCAACGAGTGGAGGCTTGGTGTTTTCTCCATTGCAGCAATGGGAGTGGTCTTCATTCCTCCTGTGATATAGCGGAGGCCTGCATTCTGCACTCTGGTCAAGCTGCTCATGTTGGTCCTGGCAGCTGTTGACCAGGCGTTGGAAGCGTATTCCATGTGGGGTCTTATGGTGCCACTGTATACTTGGGTCAAGATTTTCATGTTAGCTCCCCATTTTGTTCCAGCCAGTTTCTTCATCACAGCCATCTTTCTCACTGCTTTGCTGTGCATGGTATTGATGTGCGGGGACCACGTTAACCTTCTGTCCAGCTTTACCCCGAGATAGGTTGGGGTATCTTCTTGTGGAATGTCTTGGCCTTCTGTCTGAAGGGTGAAAGCCTCTCTCTTTGGGGAGAGTGAGAAGCAAGTGGCCTCCGTTTTGGTCCTGTTGATGGTGACCATCCACTCATTTGCCCAATGTGAGATGTA
This sequence comes from Conus ventricosus, assembly GCA_018398815.1. Lineage (NCBI taxonomy): Eukaryota > Metazoa > Mollusca > Gastropoda > Neogastropoda > Conidae > Conus > Conus ventricosus. Next base: position 78,508 of record JAFLJL010014657.1, on the reverse strand, counting down.
ATTCATTCCTTCCTGCATTCTGTAAGCTGCTGTGTTTGTCTGTTCTGCTTTTGCACATACGGCAAGGTCATCTGAGTGGAGCGTCCTTGAGATATGGATTGTCAGTTGGTCAGCAATGTCATCGATGAAGACGAGGAAAAGAGTTGGTGATATGACACTACCTTGAGAAACCCCCTCCCTGATCCTCACCAGCGAGCTTGTCTGGCCTTCCAGTTTGACTCGAGCTGTTCGCTAGGAGCTTGAAGAGGAGACCTTCTTTCCACTCTTTGTCGAATGCTTTGGTTAAATCTACAAAGACGGCTAGAGTTTTCATTTTATCTTGAAAGCCGTTTTCAATGTCTTGAGTCAGGAGGGTGATCTGATCCTCAGTGCTTCTGTTTTTCCTGAAGCCTGACTGCATGGGCTTGATGTGGTTATTTTTCTCCAGATGGTACTGCAGGCGTCTGTTCACCATGTGCTCCAATGTTTTTCCGAGGCAGCTTAGGAGGCTGATGGGGCGATAACTGTTCTTGTTGTGCCTGTCCTTTCCTTTCGTCAGTATTGTGTCACTATAGCTTCCTTCCAGTTTCTTGGGAAGGTCCCACCATTCCAAGACTGGTTGTAGATGTCCAGGAACCTCTGTTTGGTGTAACATCCGAGATGTTTGATCATCCCGTTTGTTATGTCGTCCTTTCCTGGGACTTTCTTGTTCTTAAGCTGTCTGATGGCGCTGTTCAGCTCAAACATGGTGAAATCAGCTGTCATGGTAGTAGCTGCTGATTGTTTCCTTTGCTCTTCTCTAATTTTCGTTCTGATTTCAGCCGTTTTCTCCCGTGGAACTATTAGCAGACTGTCTTGTCTGAAAGTTTCTGCAAGCAAGGAGGCTGCTCTTTTCCCTGTGAAGGTCTGGCTTTCTTCTTTTAGTAAGGTGGCTCTTGGAGCGTGCTGGAAGTCCTCGTTCAGTGTCTTGGTCAGCTTGTAGAGTTTTCCGGTGTCTTTTTCCAGATTAAGTGACAGGGTCTTTTCGTACCATGACATCTGAATTGCTTTGTTTTTTTCATCATCAAAGGCCGCCTGTGACGGTACAAAGTGTCCGCAGGAACAGAGTGTCCGCACGCAGACACTTTGTTCCCTGCGGACACTTTGTGCCGTGAACTGACATTCAAAGCCCCTGGAGGTCGCCCCTGACAGGATCGGTCTAGAAGGGAGTGAAGGGAGTGACTGACATCACACGCTCCGCAAGAGATCACACAAGAAAGATTACAATACAATACACCATTTATTCACACCAACACACACATAGTCACAAATAAGCATTTCAACACACACAACATACACATAGTCACAAATAAGCATTTCAACACACACAACATACACATAGTCACAAATAAGCATTTCAACACACACAACATACACATAGTCACAAATAAGCATTTCAACACACATTCATTTGTTCCTTCCCGTTGTCCCCCACCCTTGCCTCCCCAAAGTTCACTGGGAGCATCATGTCCAATCGGGTGTCCAAGACGGGCCTGTTTTGAACAGACTTTCGGTGCCGACACTCTCAGCACACACCCACACCTCTTCCAATAGCACGACACAGAGCTAACCACACTCGCTTAGCTGTCACATGGGCTGCATGAAGTCTGAAGACAGTGTAGAACCCATCCCGTCGGACGAGGCGGTAGTCGTTAAAGGTCCCGGACAGGGGTAGGACCATCCAGTGAAGAACGCGTGCTCCTCACACACTGCTGCCTCAAGAACGTCAGCCCTGGGTGAAGCCAGCGGGAGGAGAAACAAGAAGGGAAAGGAACACCTGTGGGTGACTCAAGAAAGTGGCGGGTCAAGCGACTCTCTGCCCTCTGTCCAGTTGAGAGAACAAGCCGAGCAGATGCGGAAACGTTGACATTCCTCTCCTACAGGCCGACTGCAGGAATGAAGGTACCGATTGTACCTTCGGCGATATCGTCGAGAACCAGAACCGGAGCGGGCGCTCCCAGGGACATCTTCCGCACAAGTCCAGAGAAAACCTGCCTAACCGATGGCAGCCAACATGCACCCATACGTCACAGAGTGAGAATACCTCAAGCTAAGGGGAATGCTGCACGTGCGGCAGGTAAAAAAGACAGGTGAGAGGCCGATAGAGACAGCCAGTTTAAGAGAAAGGCACCAGCCACTCGTGAACCTGCATGATGAATTGCACGGACAGTGAAATTAGAGAGAGAGAGAGAGAGAGAGAGAGAGAGAGAGAGAGAGAGAGAGAGAGAGAGAGAGAGAGAGAGAGGAGAGAGAGAGAGAGAGAGAGAGAGAGAGAAAGTAAACCTAACCTGAGCTGAACGACATTAAGGTGCAAACACACCATAAGCCACAGTAATGGACTGATACACGACAACAACATCAACAATAAATAAATGAATAATTCTACCACCCAAGATGGACCAACGTCATAGGCCAAGTGACAACCCCCCCACTTCTAAAAGCATCTGTTTCTCTGAGATACAGTGGTCCTTTGAACCTTGACGCATGTGCAAATTCACAACAATGGGATGGAACCCAACCCTCTGTGATTGACAGAGTACGATAAATCCAATACAAACATTCCACGATAGAATTATACAGGGAGATACATAGTACTACATTTATCAATCAATCAAACAACCCTTCAGACAATAAAAGTAGCAATCCGAGCCAATGGTGATTCACTACTGTTAACATCACTGAAGTGAGAACTATCACTACTCCTAGAAGTCTAGAAGGGAGTGAAGGGAGTGACTGACCTCACACGCTCCGCAAGAGACCACACAAGAAAGATTACAATACAATACACTATTTATTCACACCAACACACAGAGTCACAAATAAGCATTTCAACACACACAACGTACACATAGTCACAAATAAGCATTTCAACACACACAACATACACATAATCACAAATAAGCATTTCAACACACATTCATTTGTTCCTTCCCGTTATCCCCCCACCCCCTCCCCCCCACCCCTGCCTCTCCAAAGTTCACTGGGAGCATCATGTCCAATCGGGTGTCCAAGACGGGCCTGTTTTGAATAGACTTTCGGTGCCGACACTCTCAGCACACACCCACACCACTTCCAATAACACGACACAGAGCTAACCACACTCCTTAGCTGTCACATGGGCTGCATGAAGTCTGAAGACAGCATAGAACCCATCCCGTCGGACGAGGCGGTAGTCGTTAAAGGTCCCGGACAGGGGTAGGACCATCCAGTGAAGAACGTGTGCTCCTCACACATTGCGGCCTCAAGAACGTCAGCCCTGGGTGAAGCCAGCGGGAGGAGAAACAAGAAGGGAAAGGAACTGGAAAGGAAAAGGGTACTAGAACCCCGCAGTCAGTACGGTTTGAAATATGCTGCTAAATCCTAAGCAGGAGTCACCACTCCCGACACGGGAGGATGACCCATTTGGCCCGTCCCTTGGGTCTCCACTTTCCCATGAGGAAAGTCCCCTGGGGCATACTCCTTACGAGGGGAAGCATGGAGAGGAGAGGGTTTCGGCATCCGCGATCCAACAGAAGCCCACAGTTGCCTAACCATACTCTGACGCATCCAAGTGGACGTGTCAGGTGGGGTCTCAGCAGAGAGATCCCCTAGGCGAAGAAGTAGCGAAAGTACTCGCAGGACTGTCGGCTACAGCACTGGAGTAGGTAGAAGTCCCTGTAGTCAAAGTACTGGTACTAACAGTAGGGACTACATTTTGAAGACCTTTCTTCTTCGACGCATGCGTCGCCATACCGCTAGCACCGGACGTTGCCATGACAACTATATCCTACGGTTCTCAAATAAGGGGAAAGACAATTCCACGTGAAAAAACAGATACCGCGCGAATATGTCACGTCTCGTGGTGACCGACTGTGAGAAACACCAAATCAACTGTGTCAACATACAATCTTTATTGAAACGAAAAAGACCAAAAAGACTCCCGTGACCAAGTTACCTTCGCGGCCCCGCACTAAAAAAACAAGAGCGACAAGACAGCGAAGTTCACTAGTCAGCAAAGAGCAACCAAACATTCAAAATATGTCTCTATTTGACACCAAGAGCACAGACACAATTAGCCGTGTCTCCCTGATGAGTCCGATCCAGCCGACGAAAGGCCTAGGAGCAAGCAATACAAATAAATGTGCCTTTGAGAGGGATTACGATGGTTCCCTCAGGCAGCTAGTGAAGGGCTTCTCATATTTATAATATATTCCCCCATTTTCTTCATCTTCAAAGTTCAAATCTTTGCCAAGTCATTACTATAACGACTGAAGAATTGTTAGCCTGCACTTGTTTTCCCTCACTACTTAATTGTTAAACATTCAAAATAAAAGATAATACATAAAGAGAAAATGTCAAGGCTGCTCCCACTCTGGCAACACTGCGCTCCACAACACGAGCAACAGTGCGGTGGGGCTCACCGACAAATAAATGACAGAAGGAATATGGAGAAAGGAAAAAGTGACACTAGCGTCTGATACACCCAACTGTACACAATAACCACCCAGTACAATTTTTCAAAGTGATTCAAGTGTCAGGTCGCGAACCTGGCAGTCGTCAAAATGAAAACCTAATCCGCCACTTGACCACGCTCACACTCTATGGAGCGGCAGAATCGTCAAAATAGAAAAAAAAAACTAGTTACCTACAAAGCAGGAATGGCAGACTGATTGGCGACAGAAAGGCAAATTTTACGGCCGCATCTGCGTGAGGCACTCAGCGGAAAGAGGAGGTCTGGACGCGGTCGCTTCCCCTTCGACCCCCCCCCCCCCCTCCCCAACAGTCACGCCAGATGTTCATTCAGCCCACAAGAGACTCCCTACACGCTAGAGTCACCCAGCCAACGTCCCACAAACAAACACGACAAACTGACTAAACGTATACAAAACAGACGAACTGGACAAGCACTCCACGAAGCGAGAGAGACAGCCAGAACCCTTCAAATCCCAGACGAGCCCCCACATATGTCAAATAACCATAATTTAATGGCACGATTACCCCCACATTTATAGTAACACTTCAAAATAATACAATTCTCCAACCACGCATCCAAACGACTAATTGTGCGTATGCACACTCGCAAACACAAAACACTCGTTCCCCTTGCACCCACAAACAAACAGTGGCCGAAGAATACGAGACCGGCGATTGCGACAGGGGCGGACGAGTGAGACCAAGCAAGTCCCAACCCTACATCACCAGGTTCTCCCCTATCCCCACCGACTACCGCATCACCAGATGCATTGAAAGGAGAGAGAATTTTGGATTTAATCCTGCGGACACTTTGTTCTGCGAGGTGACATATAACTTACAAAAGCAGAACAATGTGTCCGCAGCTGTTTCAGCCTCAGTGTGAGTGGGTGAATGTGCACGTACACTCCCATGCGCGTGCGTGCGTGCGTGTTTGCGTGCGTACGCACGCGCGCGCGTACGTGTATGTGTGTGTGTGCATCTTAATTTTTGTTGACTACTTTTTTTTGTGCGACAGCGCACAAAGTTTAGATTACGCTCATGAGCGCGCGCACACACAGACACAGAGACACACACACACACACACGCACGCACGCACGCACGCACGCACGCACGCACACACACACACACACACACACACACACACACACACACACACACACACACGCACGCATGTACGCGCATGGGAGTGTACGTGCACATTCACCCACTCACACTGAGGCTGAAACGGCTGCCGACGCTTTGTTCCATTTTTGTAAGTTATATGTCACCTTGCGGAACAAAGTGTCCGCAGGATTTATGCGGACACTTTGAATGCCAGTTCACGGTACAAAGTGTCCACAGGGAACAAAGTGTCCGCATGCGGACACTTTGTTTCTGCGGACACTTTCTACCGTCACAGCCACCCTTGCCCTGTTGTAATTGATGGTGTTTTCAACTGTTGGTGACTCTTCCAGATGTTCTCGTGCTGTTGTGAGCTGCACGTGAAGGGTTTGGAGTTTCTCATTCCAGAAAGGTTTGTAGTCCTTCCGTCTTCCTCTTGGGATGCTCTGCTTTGCTGCTTGGAGAATACTTCCTGTTATACGCTGGACATTGTTTTTGATGTCCTCTGCAGTGTTGATGTTACTCTCTCTACAGCACTTGTCTGCCAGTTCTTCAAACTTGGTCCAGTTGGCTTGCTTATAGTTCCAGCTGGGTTCTTTGCGAAAGGTGTTTTTTTTGTCCAGGATAGCTTCAGGAGAACTGGTCGATGGTCACCTCCTCCTAGTTGGTCTTTGACAGTTCTATCATATGTTCTTTGGATGTCCTCTGTTGCTAATGCCAGATCTGGGGTGCTTGTAGTCTTCCAGGCTCGGGAGAGACATGTTGGTTTGTCATTTGGCTTGTTCATCAGGATGAGGTTCTTATCTATCATCCAGTCTTCAATCATCTCGCCTTTTTTGTTTAACTCTTGGTACCCCCAGGATGGTGAGTGGCCGTTGAAGTCGCCAACTATCAGTAAGTTGTTGTCTGATAGGGGTAGAGTGTGCAGCTGCAGGTCTTGGTCAGGTGGGCAATAGAAGTTAATGATTATGATGTCTCTTCCTTGGAGAACAACTTTAATAGCAAGGAATTAATTGTCACCCACTGATCGTCCAACTTCTATCGCAGGGATGGTGTTCCTGATGAGGGTGAGAATTCCTCCCTTGGAACGGTTGGTTCTGTCATGTCGGAAGAGCTCATATCCTCTGACGGCAACGCGATGAGCATCTGTCAGGTGAGTTTCCTGAATACAGATGATGTCCACCTTTTCCGCCTTGAGGAAATGTTGCAGCTCAGGCTTCTTCATTTGAAGGCCTCAGCGTTCCACTGTGCAAAGACAAGTGGGGTAGCTGGAATTTCCGACTGACTTTGTTGGCTAGTTGATTTCCTCTGGTGTTGCCATCCATTCAATTCCTGGTGCGTTGTCTTTCCAGTAGCACAGGGTGGGCCCTTTTGAGGCTGAGGGCTCGGCACTGTCACCGCCTGGTGGTCCTCGGGACGAGCACCATACCATCTTATATCCGTTTGGCGCATGACCATGATGGGTATAATGCGTACGTGTCTGGTCTTCTTCTGTGCTTTGGGTGCTGGATCAGAAGGTCTACCCACTGTCCTCAGCCGACACATGCCGTCTTCAGAGTAGCTCATGGTTTGAATTCAGAGTGTCCTTCTCCTAGGTAAGCTGTCTACCACGGCTTATGAGTCGTTCCTACCCATTCCTGGAGTTGTCTTCATCCGCTTTTGCAGACGTTAGGAGAAAAATCCTTACTGCTCCACCATTGGGGCTTTCTCCGGGTTTGAAGTCAGAGTTTTCCTTCTCCTAGATGGATTGCCTGCCAAGGCTAACGAGCTCCATCTACCCGTGCTTGGAATCGGAGTTTTCCCTCTCCTGTACGGACTGCCTGCCAAGGCTGATGAGCTCCATCTACCATACCGGTCTAGTCTGCGGTTCCTCTCTCAAGAGTTTCTGAGTACTAGCTTTGCTATCGCGCCGGTTACACGCGCCCGTGCCGCGTTAGCCATGACTTTGTCATGTCCATCCTGCCCCATATCCCAGTTGGAACTCCCACGTTAGCGTGGCGTGGAGGTGCGACTACGGAGTTCACTCTTACATTAGTGACACTCCAGAGCACACTAAGTAAGAGATCTTTGCAAGACACAATGGAACCACTGCAAGCGTCTAAAGTGTCTAAGATCTGATTTCGCTGGGCTGCCTTTGAACAGACATTCTATCCCCCAGGGCCCAACAACCAACGGGGCCAACCGCCATGTAACTGGCTGCGTCTGGAGAAGTGCATAGGAAACAGACCCTTCAGACTCTGTGCCTAGGGCAAAATCCAGCAACGACTCCCACCTGAGGATATTTACCTCTCTAAAATATCAAGTCCACCTCAGCAAAGACAACACCAACCACGGCTCCACGGTTACCCTGGGGCTGTCTCCTCGGCCTAAACTTAGAGAGAACAGTATTTTACCAATCCTGGCTCACTTGCTCCTCCACCAAGTTTTTGGGCGAAAGTGGCCTAAAAGCCGCCTTTTCCTGTTCTCTGACAAGTAACCAAAAAATAACGATTATCTACAAACAAACATACTGTGTAGGGTTATCCGTTTTCAATACTAATTTACTAAAGTTTTCAGATTTCAGTTTTTGTTTAATCTTATGTTTTTCCTGATCGTTTTCAATAACATCATTTTCACGCAAACATTCATCAAATGCATCTCTGTCTTTCATGTGAAATAAAACTACAGTCTTTAACTGTTCTCTAAAGTCTTTTAAAACCGAGTTATATTTCTGACATAAAATCCACACACTTATCCCAGCATGTCTTCCGCTGAAAGCTAGTTTCGACAAAGTGTTTCTCTTTTTAACTATGTCTCTTTCTGCTGAACAGTCATCTATAATAAATAGTGTCTGCATTCCTTCAAACAATATAAAAAAGCGTTCTAGACACTCACTCAGTTTATTGCTAGGATTAACTAAAAATATGTTATCATCAGTCCATATAAACCTTCTATCATGATATGCTTTGTTCCATTTAAGTGTTGGGCAGAAAATCACAATATGATCAAAATTATAACGATAAACTGTTTGTAACAGGTCGAGGATAAATATTGTTTTTCCACAACCAGTTTGTCCACAAATTAATGAACAATGAGGGGTTTTTGTCATAAAGTTTAACTGCTCCATAGTTTTATAACAGAACTTAATCTAATCCAGTTATTATGTTTATCATACTTTCTGTTAAAACCTGTTCAGTATAATAAAACCCTATGAGGCCTAAATGTGTAAGATTAATCCAATTCAGTTCTGTAAGATTGCTTCTATTTAAGTCAACATTAATTTTGTTGCTTGTTGTTATGACCTTAATATCCTCACCATTGTGAAGAACGACGATGGTAACTTTAAGACGTTTAACGTCTAAGTTTTGCCAGCTAATATTAATTCCTTTTATAAGGTCGTCACTAACGCCCACAACCCCGCCCCTCTCCACATCTTTAAAGACAGAAATTTCAAATATCATTGTGAACGTGTCTCTTAATTTTCTGCTTGGAAAGAACTGTATTTTTGTAGAAGCGTCCTTTAAAACTGTTTCTTTTCTGTGGAGGATGTACTGTTTATTCCCATACGGCGTTATTTCAATCTCTTTCCGACTATTATCGTCCGGCATAAGACTTATGTGTAAAGGGCCAGAGTTGAATGCTTTTCTGAAACTTTTTTGGCGGCTAAAAAATGTAAATGGGCTTATGAATTCAAATTTTATTTCCCATTCTAAATATGGTTCTAAATGCCATTTGAGGTCAGGTTTTCGAACTATTTTATATTCATACTGGCCAACATTATTTGCTTCTAGATTGCGCAGTTGCTCTGTCACGGTCAAAATTCAACACAACCAAAGTGTGGTCCGTCGCCGGCCACTTCAACTGGACATAAGTCCAAACGCAGACATCTTGGCGCCACAAAGACGGCTCCATGCGTCTCATCTGGCCAATTTAAGCACAGCAAGGAGACAGCAGACAGTCTGAGTGGCTGGACCGACAGGTCTCGGTAGGTTTGGTCAGACGTCGTGGAGCCTACCCAGACTCATCTAGCCAATTTAGAGTGACCAGTGTCCACGACTTAAGCCACACAGCGCCAGTTAAGTAGGAAAGGGGGGAAGGTAGTGTGTGGTGGGGGGTGAAAACTAGCTAATCAAATTTAAAAGACCAATTGACCACCACAGAGAGTAAGGCGTGTAGGCATGACTGGCATGATTTGAACTCCAATGGAATTAGAGGGAGAATAACTTCGGGTGTCAGGGGTAAAAATTACTGACCAATGGTACTCGCCCTTTTTGGACAGATCGGAACGAATAAGAATGAAGCGAGAGTGAGAGAACGGGAGAACGGGGGGGGGAAACGAACAGAGAGACAGAGAGAGAGAGGTCTGAGTGTATCTCTGAGGAGAGAAAAGCAGAGAGATGAGGGGAGGAGAAAGAGAACCAAGTTGAGAGATTAGCCCTGAGATAGTCTGCAGAGGAAGGACTGAGGAGAGATGTGGAGAGAGAGAGCTGCTAACTAATGAGGAGGAAAAAAAAGAAAAGAAAAAAAAAAAGAAAAGAAAAAGCAACCATGTCCATTTGATAAGAGCAGACTAGAAGAGAGAGAGAGAGAGAGTGCAATGCGTTTTAATGCAGGAAGAAAGAAAGGAGAACAGATCGATGTTGATAGTCACTTTTCTAAACTTCCTGGGGTTCGACCTCTACTTGGCCCCGCGCCACTTTCATCGACAGACCAACGCCCGTGCCAACAGTCTCACCTGACCAGGCGCCAGCAGACCAAGACCAGTGCCAGCAGTTGTGTCGTGCTTGTGAAAGTGACAGTGAAAAGAAAAAAAAAAAAAGAAAAGACAGTGTTTCGTGAATAGTTAAGATCACCTGGCCAGGTAAAGTAGAAATCTATTTTTTAACCGGGTTAGTTAATGATGTTTAGAAAAAATGATTTGTGAAGTTCAGGAAAGAGAGAATGTTTTATTTCATTTGATTCCATATGCATTGAGTTTCCGTTCTATGATCATGGTGTAGTAAAGTTATAGATTTACTAGTGGTTTGATGTGACGGATTATGATATATGAATGAGATTGTAAGCAAGCTGTGAGTGTGTTTGGGTGTGCGCTAGTCCTTCCTCCATCGACATCACCCGAGGTTGACAATTTATTGGCGAGCCTCCAGGATATTCTGGCCCATTTATTAAAATTTAGTTTCAACTTCTCAGAGAGGAAGCTGGGTGGGATTCAAGTATTGTAATCCTAAGACAAGGGGTTGTCTTACTGTAGTTCCCAAGAAAAGTTAAATACTAGGCTTGGCATTGCTTCCAAGATAGTTAATTACTAGGCCCTTGGCATTTCAGCCCAGAGTACTTATTTCGCACAGATTGCCTATAATTCGCTCTCATAGTTGGGTCAGGCGCTGGGCGTCTTTTTAAAAAAATAACTACGTTGCCCAAGCTAAAATTATCATTCATAGGATTGTGCTATACGTCACTCGTGTCGGTAACCACCAGTTTGGCTGTCGTAGTAATAAAATTTGTTCAAAAAAAAAAAAAAAAAAAGAGAAAGAGATATAATGGCGGAAGAAAAGAACACCCCTATTGAACAACTTGTGAGTGTTGCTCGTGACTTAGGCTATTCGGAGAAGAGTTGCGAGCATTCGTTGAAAACCAGCAAAAGATGGAAAGAGATTTAACGTGCGGAAAGACGCCGTATCGCAGTAGAGGCGCAGGAACAGAAAGATTAAGGATTCAGGGTAATGATAATCAGGCTAGGGAAGAAACAGAAAGAATGAAGCAGGAGACAGAAAGAATAAGGGAAAACGCAGGAAACAGAAAGACTAAGGGAAGCGCAGGAGACAGAAAGAATTTAAGCAGGAAAAAGGAAAGATTTAAAAGGGTTTAATTAGAGTTAGAAAAGTGAGAATACAGAGGGAGACCACCGAGGATGGGAGTCAGTTTCCCGGGGACTCTGTGCGCAGTTACGCTCCCCACCAAGTTGCCAAAAATTTTCGGAAGGGACCGATTCGATTGATGCATACATCAGTCGTTTCGAAACGTTTGCAACCAGTCAGGGTTGGCCTCCAGAAGAGTGGGCAGTCATTTGTCGGGGTCCAAATCAGTACTGATAGATTGCTATATTTAAGTCAACATTTAATTTTGTTGCTTGCTTGTTATGCACTTAATATCCTCACCATTGTGAAGAACGCGATCGGGTAACTTTAAGAGTTTAACGTTCTAAGTTTTGCCAGCTAATATTATTACCTTTTATACGTGTCACTAAGTCCACAACCCGCCCCTCTCCACATCTTAAAAGACAGAAATAACAATATCATTGTGAACGTGTCTCTAAAATTTTTGCTTGGAAAGAACTGTATTTTTGTAGAAGCGTCCTTTAAAACTGTTTCTTTTCTGTGGAGGATGTACTGTTTATTCCCTACGGCGTTATTTCAATCTCTTTCAGATATTATCGTCGGACATAAGACTTATGTGTTAAAGGGCCAGTAGTTGAATGCTTTTCTGACACTTTTTGGCGGCGGCTAAAAATGAAAATGGGCTTATTGAATTCAAATTTATTTCCATTCTAAATAAGGTTCTAAAGCTTTGGGTCAGGTTTTCGAACTAAATTATATTCTATGGCCAACATATTTGCTTCTAGATTGCGCCGTTGCATGTCACGGTACAAAAATCAACACAACAAGAGTGGTCCGTCGCCGGCCACTTCAACTGGGACATAAGGACAAAACGCAGAATCTTGGCGCCACAAAGAGGCTCCATGCGTCTATCTGGCCAATTAAGACAGCAAGGAGATGCAGACAGTCTGTGAGGCTTGGGAACGACAGGATCTTCGGTCGGTTTGCGTCAGACGTCGTGGAGGCCTACCAGGGACTCATTAGACATTTAGAGTGACCAGTGTCCACGACTGAAGCCACACAGCGCCGTTTAAGTAGGAAAAGCGGGGGGAGGTAAGTGTGTGGTGGGGGTGAATGAAATCTAGCTAATCATTAAATGACAATTGACACACAGAGAGATTAGGCGTGTAGGCAATGGGGGATGGCATGATTTGAACATCCAATGGAAATAGAGGGAGATCAACTACGGGTGTCAGGGGGGGGGTTAAAAATATGACCTATGGTATCGCCTTTTTGGACAGACGGAACGGCAATAAGATGATGCCGAGAGTGAGAGAACGGGGAGAACGGGGGGGGGGAGGGGGGGGGGGGGGAGTGAGACGAACAGAGAGACAAGAGATGAGAGAGGTCTGTGAGTGTGTCTTGAGGGAGCAAAGCAGAGAGAAGAGGTGGAGGAGAGAGAGAACCAGTTGGAGAGTTAGCATGAGGCTGTCTGCAGAAGGAAGGAAGATGAGGATGTGGAGGAGAGAGTGCTAAATAATGAGGGAAAACGAAAGAAAAGAAACAAAAAAAAAAAGAAAGAAAAGCAACCATGTCCATTTGAAAGAGCAGACTAGAGAGTGAGAGAGAGGAGTCCATGCGTTAATGCAGGGAAGAAAGAAAGGCTACCGTACTATCATTTGTTAGGTTCAATTTTAACATCCACTGGGATGGGGGGTGGTGGTGTGTGTTTGGGTGGCCCCCCCCCCTTGTTGTTTTGTGTGGGGGGGGGTAAGTTTTTTGTTGTTTGGTGTGGGGGGGGGGGTGGGGGGGGGGGGGGGGGGGGGGGGGGGGGGGGGGGGGGGGACCTCATACTTGGCAGCGCCACGTACATCGACAGCCAACGCCTAGTGCCAACAGTCTCACCTGACCAGGGCCAGCAGACAAGCCATGCAAAGCCGTTGTGTCGTGCTTGTGAAAAGTGACAGTGAAAAGAAAAAAAAGAAAGAAAAGAAAAGACCGTGATACGTGAATAGTTAAGATCCACCTGAGCCAGGTTAAAGTAGAAATTCTTTTTACCGGGTTATTTAATGATGTTTTAGATAACTGTGTTGGTGAAGTTCAGGAAAGAGAGAATGTTTTAATTCATTTGATTCCATATGCATTGATGTTTTCGTTCTATGATCATGTGTAGTAAAGTTATAGACTTTATAGTGGTTTTGATGGACGGATGTATGATATATGAATGAGATTGTAAGCAATCTGAGAAGAGTTGTTTGCGCGCTGTGCGTAGTCCTTCCTCCATCGACATCACCGAGCGTTGACAATTCATTGGACGACGCCCTTATGCAGGATATTCTGGGGCCCATTTATTATAATTGTTAACTTCTCAGAGAGGAAGTGGGTTTGGGGATTCAAGTATTGTAATCCTAGACAAGGGGTTTCTTACTGTATGTTCCCAAGATAGTTAAATACTAGGTCTTGGCATTGCTTCCAAGATAGTTAATACTAGGCTTGGCATTTCAGCACATCAGTAATTAATTAGCACTGATTGCCTATAATTCGCTATCATAGCTTTGGTAGGCGCTGGGCGTCATATAAAAAAATAACCTACGTTGTCCAAGCTAATATTATCATTCATAGGATTGTGCAATTACGTCCTGTGTCGGTACACCAGTTTGGCTGTGTTAGTAAAAAATCTTGTTCAAAAAAAAAAAACAAAGGGAAAGAAGATATAATGCGGAAAGAAAGAACACCACTATGAACAATGGTGAGTGTGCTTGTGTCTTAGGCCTATCTCGGGAGAAGAGTTGGAGCATTCGTTGGGGAGAAACAGCAAAAGTTGAAAGAGAGACGTGCGGAAAGACGCCGTCTCGCAGTAGAGGCGCAGGGGAAACCAGAACAGATAGGATTCAGGCTAAGATAATCAGGCTAGGGAAGAAACAGAAAGATAGAATGAAGCAGGAGACAGAAAGAATAAGGGAGCGGCAGGAAACAGAAAGACTAGGCGGAAGAGAGGAGCAGAAAGAATGAGCAGGAAACGGAAAGCTTAAAGGTTCAATTAGAGTTAGAAAAAAGTGAGGGAATACCGAGGGAGACCACCGAGGTGGGAGTTCAGTTTCCAGTGACTCTTGTGCGCAGTTACGCCTCCCGACCCAAGTTGCCACAAACATTCGGGAAGGCCGATTCGATTGATGCATACATCAGGTCGTTTCGAAACGTTTGCAACCAGTCAGGGTTGGCCTTCCTGAAGTGTGGGCTGTCATTTGTCGGCTTTACTGACGGGTTAAGGCATTACAAATTTTCACGGGTTACCAGAGAAAACAGTCTGATTTCGGCGCTGTGAAGGATTCTTTGATGAAAGGATTTGACTACAGAGGAAGGAATTCAGAAAGAAATTTCGTCCAGCTAGATTGCAAGCAGGGGGAAAGAGTACATCAGTTTGGTTTCACGTCTAGATCACTCTATTTTGAGAAAATGGTTTAGAGGTTGAGTGGTACGGAAGAAGGAGTTCGATGAAATGAAAAGAGTAGTTATGGAAAGAACAGATTTTGTAGGTTCGGCCCGGAGTTACCATACATTTGAAGAGAGACAGCCAGAGACTTCAGGGGAGGTAGTTGAAGTTCGCAGAGGGTGTATAGAGAGGCACGGTTTGGCACAAGGTCAGGAGGGAAAACAGGTTGCAGGAAGGTGAGAAGTGTGCAAGGAGACTAGGGGAGTTTACTGCAAAGTCTGCACAACCAGTGGAGGGGCAGAAGGAAGGGCCAAGGGAAATTAGGTGTTTCATTTGTCACCAAGAAGGACATGTGGCGGAGGAGAATGTCGAAGATGGTTCCGAAGGGAGAGCTTGCAAGAGGTGGATAAGGTCGTTCATGGGAAACGACCTGCAGTGGAACCCAAAAGGGCGTCCGGTCAGAGAGGGTGGAGAGTGCAGATTATGGCTAGCACTGGGACAGCAGTCAGTGTCAGGATGGAGGGCACTAGCTGAGTGGTTCGTATACCAGTGGAAGAAGGGTGGATTGTCCGCAGCGGGTTTTTGGAACAGTGTGTACGAGACACTGGTTGTTCAGGCGGGGTTGGTAGTAGAACCAACGCAGGTCGAGAAAGGGGATTTGAAAGTGGCAATCCAGACTTGATACTTAATCGATTGCACTGTGAGGGAGTTTCCAGTGCTAAAGATGAAGTCGTTCCCTTACTTCTAGGCGAGTGTTGCGCTGGTGATGGAGAAACCCCTTAATGATTTGATCATCGGAATATTCCAGGGGCCAAGGGATCCAGGGGACATCCAGAGTTGTTGTGCTACAGGGCGGGCAGCAGTTCAAACACGGGAGCAACGAAGGAGGGAATAGGTGATAAACCGTTGGTCGTTCGGCAAGGAAGGTCAGGCATGATGTGTCGCCTGATGAGTTTAGTGCAGCGGCAGAGGAACAAGACCTTCGCGCGTGAAGTCTTGGGAGTTGGAAGCAAGAGGTTGAGGCGAAACAGGAGGTTAGAGGGGTGAGACAGAATTTCTTGTGAAAGGCGGGCTGTTGTACCGAGTGTTCACCAAGGTGGAAGACAGGTAAGGTGGAACCACTCAGTTAGAGGTACAGCAGGTTATCGTGCAATGTATGTCAGGGGTACGAGTCCGCTCATGGGGGGTCATCTCGCACAGCAAAACAGAGACCGAATCTTTGATGACTTTCATTGTCCCAGGAGCAATGGCGACATAGTCGTTTCCTTGCATGTCATTGAAAAACGTTGTGTCAAAGGTCAGCCACAAGAGGGGTGTGTGAAAGAGGAAGGCGGCATCTATTAACAGCCCTCCTTTAATTGACCCACCATAACAGGAGGTGGCTTGTTGACCTGATTGGCCCAACTCGCCGCCCTGTTCAAAGGTGGGCACAGGTATGTGTTGACCTTGTGGACTTACGCGACAGATACCAGAAGCGGTTGCATTGAAAGGCGTTAGAAAGATACGCAACAGGTCTGAAGGGTGGTAGACATCTTTTCTCGCGTGGGTGTGTGCCAGCACCAGATTCTCAGTGACAGGGGGTCCACAGTTCACCTCAGGCGTGATGAGGAGAGGTTCAAACGGCTGATAGGTTATACACAGCTGCTCACTAACCCCCATACCACCACAATGCAATGGCTTGGTGGAAGGAATGATGCAAGGTTTGTGCTGAAGGGGCCTCATAAAGAAGCTCTGTGGAAAGGCCAGAGATTGGGACGGCTAATTTCAGCGGCACTGTTGCTACAGGAAGCCCTCCCCCAAGGAAAGCACAGTGCTTTTAGCCATTTGAAGTGCTGTATGAGCGGACAGTTCGGGGACCGGTGTGCATTTCTCAAAGAGCCTGTGTGGTCCGGGAGTGGGGGGGGAACAGGAGTACGAAGAAAGTCAAAACCAATTTCAGTATGTGGTGGACTTACGCATTAGGCTCGAGGAGACTGTAAGGTCGCAAGGGAGATTTTGCAGGAGTTAGGGTCGTCCAGAGAAAGCAGTATGACAGGAAGGTGAGGAAGCAATTCTCAGGTGGGAGTCAAGTCCTGTACTGCCTTCCAAGGCTCACAACAAAGCTGCTGATGCTTGGGAAGGGACATTCACATCATGAAAAGGAAGATCAGGACTTACCGAATCGATGTGAATGGGGAAATCAAACTTTTCCATGCAAATTTGCTCCGCAAATATATTCAGCGTGGAGGACTCAGCACATAGGGCAAGCAGCAATCATTGATGGAGGTGAAGGAGACCAGCAGAAGAACGGGGATTTTGTAGCATAGGCGTTTCCAGGGAAGAGTCATACAAGGGATGTGTCACTGTATGAAGGGCTAGACAGTAGGGACAGGAGGAAGTTAGGGGATCCTGGAAACAGTATAGGGCTTCCCTGACTGACAAAACAGGCAGGGAAACTTAGGACATGTACGGTGGAGTTAACATACAGAAACCCGTACATGTGACAAAGCCTACCGATCCATATGCCACAAGCAAGTGATAGAGGGTGGAGGTAGAAAGATGTTGGACCTATGGGCGTGAATCGAACGTCCAAATCACGATTCTAGTGCACCCGTCGTCTTAGTGCGGAAAAAGTCAGGTGTGAATAGATTATGTGTGGACTATAGAGTCTGAAAGTGTCACCAAGGTCGATGCAGAGGTCATACGAACATGGAAGACCTGTTTCGCTCAGATCGCCACAAAGCAAGAGCGTATTTCACAAGGATAGATCTGAGCAAGGGTTACTGGCAGATAGCCTTGAGTGAGGACTCTAAGGAAGTCACAGCAATCTTCACTCTATGGGCTATACAGTGGCGAGTACTTCCTTTTGGGATGGTCAAGCGCTGCAGGCTTCTCTCGGATGATGAGGAAGTTATTGGACGGGATTGGAAGGCGTTGTGAATTTCATGGATGACTTCTGAAAGAGTCCGAGAAAAGGAGAGGAGCATATGAGGAAGATAGGAGCATATTTAGAGTGGTTGAGGACAAGCACTACAGCCAGACCAACAAAGTGCCAGGATGGTTTTCAAGCCTGGAGTTCTAGGTTTTGTTGTCGAGGCGGACACAAAGCAGACAGAAAGGGCGAAGGTTGGAGAAGATGGATGAATTCAGAGAGACCAAAGACCAAAACAGAATAGGAGTCTGCTAGGTTTTATGGCTTCTACAGGAGTTTGTTCCAAATTTCGCTGCGGATCACGCGTCCTCTCAGTGATTTGTTAAGGCAGGGAAACCGGCAGTGGTTCGAGTGGTCAGACGCTGCAGAGAAGATGCAGCCGGAGTTGGAAAGGACTAGTTTTCAGTTCCATCTTGAAGTACCTGTCTGTCAACCATTTTTGTGCGTCGACAGATAGCATCAGGTGGTGGGATAGTGCAGTATGTTTGCAGGAGCATGAAGAGGAGATTTAGTTCCCTGTGAGATATGCTAGCAGGAGTTGACAAATCGTGTGAAGAGGGTACGCAACGGTTGGAGAAGGAGTGTTTAGCTGTCGTGTGGGCCGTTGCAGAAGTTCACAAATACTTGTATGGAAGATTTGTGATAGAGTCTGAGTCACTAAACACTCAAATGCCTGCGGAGTCAAGTGGAAAAAAAGCAGGGTCTGCGTTGGGCAATGGCACTGAGCCTGAGGTTACCGAGTGCAGTAATTCACGGGTCGATAGAATGTCGGAGCTGACTATTTAGCGTGTATTCTAGCAAGCTGAATCAGAGGAGTCGTCATATCGGGGTGCTTTGTGATATATTGTGTGATGACAGTTCTGTTGATTGGATATGGGTCTTCCGTTGGCTATGGTTCTATTCTTTGTGTGGGATTGTCAATTTTCTTTGAGTGAGACTAGTTAAGTGAATGAAGTTAGTTCAGTATGGCGATACATTGTAGGGAAGTGATCCAATATATGCCTCCGTGAGGAAGGAGATATCTCGAGCATAGTATGTGATCTTGAAAATAATTTTTGCTTTAAACTGGAATAGTAATCGCGTGAGTCACTCGATACGGGGAAATATAGGTGTTTCCCGAGTAGATTATTCAAAGATTCGAAACACCTCTCGGGCATTCATTATAATCATTGGAGTGGAAATCATAAAGTATCACTTTTAACATTAACCCGATTTTATACACACTTAAATAACACTTTTCTAGTCGCTGTGGTTACATCACCATTGATATACAAAATTGACTGTTGATAAATCCAGTGAGCAACTAATATCAAGGGGGCACTAGACCCGGATACACCCATTACCAACAAGTGATGTCGAGCGCCCAACAATGTACACTACACCGGCGCCAAATGGCGACCCCGATGCTCCATGCGTTCACTGGGCAATTTAGACGCAAGGAGGACAGCAGCCATTGATGGCTGGACGACAGGATCGGGTAGGGTTTTTGGTCCAGACGACGTGGAGCCTACCCAGAATATCTAGCCATTTAGAGTGACAGTTGTCACGACTTAAGACAGGCGCCGTTAAGTAGGAAAGGGGGGAAGGTAGTGTGTGGTGGGGTGGGTGTGAACTTAGCTAATCAATTTTAATATGACCAATTGACCCACACAGAGAGTAAGGAGTGTAGGCATGACTGGCATTAATTTGGAAAATCCAATGGAATTAGAGGGAGATAAACTTCGGGTGTCAGGAGGTAAAAATATGACTAAATGGTCTCGCACTTCTTTGGACAGATCGGGAACGGAAAAGAACTGATGTGGAGGTGAGAGAACGGGAGAACGGGGGGGGGGAGAAACGAACAGAGAGACAGAGAGAGAGAAGTCCTGAGTGTAATCTCTGAGGAGAGAAAAGCAGAGAGATGAGGGGGAGAGAGAAGAAGAGAACCAAGTTTGAGAGTTATTAGCATGTAATAAGTAAGTCTGCGAGGAAGGATGAAGGAGAGATGTGCGGAGAGAGAGAAGCTGCTAACTAATGAGGAGGAAAGAAGAAAAGAAAAAAAAAGAAAAGAAAAGAAACCAAGTCATTTGATAGTGCTGACTAGCAAGGAGAGAGAGAGAGAGTGCAATGGCGTAATGCGGAAGAAAGAAAGGAGAACAGATCGATGTTGATAGTAATGTTTCTATCTTCACTGGCGGTTCGAACCTCATACTGGCCATGCGCCACTTTCATCGAAAGGACAACGCAGTGCAACAGTCTCACCTGACAGGCCGCCAGATACCAGACCAGAGCGCAGTTGAGTCGTGCTTGTGAAAGTGGACAGTGAAAAGAAAAAAAAAGAAAAGAAAAGACAGTTGATTCGTGAATAGTTAAGATCATGGCCAGGTAAAGTAGAAATCTCTTTATACCCGGGGCTTCGTTATGATGTTTTAGATAAATGATTTTGTGAAGTTCAGGAAAGAGAGAATGTTTTATTTCAATGATTCCATATGCATGTTTCGTTTATGATCAGTGTAGTAAAGTTATAGGACTTTATAGTTGATGTGATGTGACGGGATGTCTGATATATGAATGAGATTGTAAGCAAGTGTGAGTGTGTTTGGGCTGTGCTGCGCTAGTCCTACTTCCATCGACATCACCCGAGGTTGAATGGCTTTGGAATCAATTTTATTTCATTCTAAAATAATGTTCTAAATGCATTTGAGGTCAGGTTTTCGAACTATCTTTATATTCATACTGGCCAAACATTATTTGCTTCTAGATGGCAGTTGCTCAGTTTAGGAAACTTTTCTGAAATTTTTTGGCGGCTAAAAATGTAAATGGGCTTATGGAATTCAATTTTATTACATTCTAATATGGTTCTAAAATGCCATTGAGGTAGGTTTATCGAAATATTTTATATTTTATATGGCCCACATTATTGGCTTCTAGATTGCCGCAGTTGCTTAGTTTAGGAAAACTTTTTGCTGTCGGCAACCTCTTTGCGTTTTTAATCACATTCTTTAGTGTACACAACAAAACATACAAAGAGCCTATATCCCGTTATGTTCCAAAGTCCGCAAAGTCTGAAGGTCTTTTACTTCTAAAAGATATTTACACTTCACAGGCTAATTTAACGCTGGATTCATCTGGCCAGAGCGACATGTTTTAGTACAACTTATATTTTATTTCCTAAAACAATGTGCGGTTATACCTTTTACGACTTTCCCCGTTTTGGTCTTGATTATTATATTAAATGATCGACCTCAAAACTAATCTTTTTGTCAAACTGTTAAATTAGTGGAATTGTATAATTTATAATCGCCAATATGCAGTTTCCTGACGGCATGAGCTCTTATAAAAGTTGAGTGCTTCATTATAAGTTTTCATCGTGGCTCAGTCAAATAAATGAAATAGAGTAATTGAATGTACGCAAGATGAGCGGACTTTCCTAAACGTCGTATCATTGGCGAAACACTAAAACTTGAGGTGGGCAGATTGTAGGTTGTAAGCTAGCATTTTAGCTAGCTCTCTATCAAAATAGTATTTTGCTTTTCAGGTTTGATGTTATCTTGTTTTTAGATTAGCCTTGTTAAAGTTTAAGAGTAATGTTCTAAGTTACTCATTGCTTCTTTTAGTGAGCAAACCGTAATAACCATCAGGTATTGTTAACTGTTTAAAGTCGTGTGTTTCCTTTCATTATTTTGTAATTTATTATTGGCTCTTGGCTTCAGTTTATTAAACCCTACGACTTGTAGAATATTTCATGGAGTGCGACCATTTTGGAGTTTCCCGCAATAGTTCTCAACAGCTGTTTTAAATGTAGGATGATTGGGTTCTTATGTTACAAACTTTTAAAACAAAAATCAAAATGAGTGGTTCAAATATACTAAAATGCTAAAAATATTCGTAGGGCGCACTAAAAATAAAAAATATAGAATGATATCTTGTATTGCAGTGCAGCAGTCTATTCATCAAAATTGTGAGTACTCCATTAGAGATATCTTAACCCCCTATGAAAAAAAGACTACTCGACAAGTGTGTTAGGTTATCGATGCAGTTTTATAGAACAGCTAAAACTAGAGTGTTTTGTGAATAAAATGGTGTGTGGAGTGTCGAATGCTAATCACTAAATCATCTGATCCTTTGGTTGAGGTAAGTGTATTAGATTTCATATAATATTACCATCAGACGTATTTTGATGAACCTTGCGAGCGCTTAAAAAGACAAAGGTTTAATCCATTCAGCAACAGAATAGACATGAGCTTTTGAAAGGATCTGTACGAATTCATATTAATGTTAAGAAGGATTTATACAAAAGTGGATTGAATCATGGATTAGGCACTCTTATTAGTGGGGCAGTGCACGAAGTATAACTATGATGGAATCCCTCTTTAACATTTTTTTTCTGCACAGGGTTCACAGGGTCCAAGAGAGAGATAAAAACAGCTGGAACAATTATCTCTAGACATTCTGATGGCTTAATAAGCGGGAATAGAACGAATATAAACGATCTATTGTATTGTTTGTTGATTGCTAGGTTCGAAGGACACGGAGTCGAGATAATGATATTCTACTGGCTTTGATGCACCACAACAATATTAGGAATTAGAGGATCATTAATTCTACAGTTGATATACTTACGTTAAAAGGTACCAAATGTTTTTACAATAGCCGACTCTAAGAGACTTTGCGTTGGCGCGGTTATATATGTGACTTTGACTAGACAGCTAGGTGGCACAATAAAAACAACTACACAGGAACTTGTCGCAGGAATGAAAAAGAAGGATGGAAAAACGATATAAATACTGAGCCAAATAATCACAATAAACCCCCCAAGATTCATTCACATCCCCGATGTACATAGCCAAAGCTGTAGCAGAGTGTACTTTGTTCGCGATGACAAGAATATGAAAAGACAGCGTTTGTTTGATGATTCCTGTTTTCGTGAAAACAGGTCTTTATCTCTAAATCGATAACCACTATTAAGAGACTACTGCATATACAGTGCTCGGGCATAGCCAACTGACTTTGCTTGCAGTAGACAAAAGCCGTATAACATCCTAATATACTGGAAAAGAGTTATAGCTTTAAGCTAATTTTTTAATAACCTGCACGCAGATCAAGTGTTTATTTACCCATGAAATTAACGGCGATGGAGCTGGAGGATCTGAACTTTGCCCTCCACCCGACCGTTAAATAGCCATCAACAACGTATTATTGCAAGACAGGCAGTTATAAAGCTTGCTAAAGTGATCCCTGTCTCTAAACTACAGTGTTCTGTATTCGTTCTGCTAGGTGTGGTCTTTATATAAAATTGTAGGATAGTTTTCTTATCTGCTCTTGAGTTCGTAATTGTTTCGGTTAGAGACAAAGCTTTAGTCTTCTGTTTTTTTTTACTTTAAGTTCATGTAGTTCTTTGTTTTTCTATCCTTTAAATCATCCTAAGTTTATGCGCTTATCAGCGATGTTTTTTTTTTCTATTTATATCTTATCTCGAGAGTAGTTTATGTGTAAATGTTTATTAATTCTCCCTGAGGTTTTAAGTACGATAAGGGCTTTTATACACTTATAGGGCCTGTATTTTCTTGCGTAGGAGCGTGGGATAATTTATAGTTTTAATGCAGTTTTTCTTCTTCGTGGTTCTGCTTCTATGTAATTATTATTCGTTTATGTTGGACTTAATCTTTAAGTTATGTTTTGATTTGGTTTATCTGTCTGGAGTTCTTGAAGTGTTTTTTGAAGTTTAGCAAATGCCTCTATCTAATTCTGGTTTAGTAAGGCCAAGGGATTTGCCGCTTGCACTGAGTATGGATAATTGTTATGCATACAAAACTTTGATGAGTTTAGTTTTAGTAGCGGAACACGTTCTCCTTTGACGTTTCTACAAAACAATGGTTATTTTAGTCAAAAATTCATCAGGGTATATAGTTTTGGGAGGTTTTAGTTCTAAACTTTGGTATAAAGATTGACCTTATTTTGGTTTAATTCACGCTTTTGCGCCCTTAATTCATTGCAATGAGATTCGTGAGCGGTGTGTGTTTAAAGTAGAGTCCTTTATCCATGTTGGCGTCTAAGGATATATATCCTAATCTTATCATTCAATGCTGCCAGTTTTTAAATAATTTAACTTTTTATTTTGTTTTATCAAAAGTCACAGTATCTGGACTCGATTCTTGACCCGAATAGAAAGGCTGAAAGAACCATGGCGTGAAGGAATAAACGGAATATATGTTCAAATAATCATCTAATATTGATTGCGGTCAAATTCTTACTGTTAAATTAAGATAGGAGCGGTTAATTTGATTGTGAGGTTGCACGGTTATTTCAAAATAGACTCGCTTCAACAACAGACCAACCGAACGTTGTTCAGAAACTGGGGCGGGCAATCGTTAAGAAAATTTCTAAAAAACTGTGGGGAAGAAGTATTATCTTTAAACAAGCAGACATATTTTTAATATTTGATCTTGGCTAACCGCGAATGAAAGGGAAGATCTTGCGTATTCAGGAATCGGCAAGCAGAAGATAAAACTTAGAATAGGCGCGAAATCGCCTCAGGTGCTAAAGGAGCAAAAAAGGTTTAGTGTAAAGTTTGGTATGGACAATGCTTATCATCCTTAGTTTTGAGTTGTTAAAAGCGGCTGCCAAACATAAGGTGGATTAAAGAAGATTTTATACGAACTAATTTTAATGAACAAACGAGTTATCAGAATCAAGGAACCGAGCAAAAGTACAGCATTTCTGACATTCGATAGGTTGATGTTGTTAGAACTCTAATTTAGCAAGGTGATTGGGAACAATATGATTAACATTAGTAATTATTACGGAAAACGTGCTTCATCATTCAACATATAACCGATGGCAGACGTAAATGGAATTTTAATCATAGTTGACGCAGTAAAATCGTGCTTAGAGGGTATTTTCTTGCTGGTGCGAAGATGTGAAACATTCGCAAGAGCAAGTGAAAGTTTTTAATCCAAAAATAACGAAAGTACAATGTTCGATTGATGTTAGTCTAACAAATCGATTGCTAGCGGACTTAGGTATTCATCAAATTTTGGGAAATAAGCAAGTGTTGGGGGTTGAGGGGTAGAAAGTCAAACAGCAGAACTTGCGTCTAAAGATTACACTTAAGTGTTGTAGATGAATATATACATCCAAATACGGTTTTGGATTGATAAGGTCAAAAGAGGGATAATCAGTTGCATGGAGTGGCGAGAGATGTAGAGAAATAATAAACATTCAAATTGATAAAGAAAAAGAGGCTGTTAAAACCGCTTAATGTACATTGTTTATATTATAAGATGCACAGCCTAAAATATTGAAGTACCGATTTAAAGAGTTGTATACTAAATTATTTTATATTTTTAAGCAATGCCACTCAATTTATCCAAACTGTACCTACGGCAGAGTCGCCAAGAGAAGAGATAGTAGAAACCCGCATAAAACCTTTAGAAAAAACAAATTTACACAAATGCAACAAAAATAGGGAGACCTTTTCAAAATACAGCAAACCAAACGACGGTATTCGTGCCTAAATGCTGTTACATATGTCATACTGAGCTTAAACTATAAGTGCTATCATCCGAGAACGAGTGTAGGGTTTCTTAGCAAAGGATAGGGGCAGCTTTACCTCTAGGGGTTGTGTTCTTTAGTCTCGGGCTGTGATTCAATAGCTGAAGGGCTGCTGGCAAAAAATTAAAAATAAACTCCAAAGCACACATTATGGTTCAATAATAAACAGTAACTTAGTACCTTCAAGTGATTATAAAATAAACACTAGCTGACCTAAATCACGGATGAAGGAATTTAGTCGTTTAAGGCCGATTTTGATGATTACAAAGACAAAAGTTTGATCTTCCAAGAAAGGCGCAGGATAAGTTTTTTCAAAACGCAGACGACGGAGCCGATAAAAAAGGAAAGTATCCACCGATAAAGAAACATTAACCTTGCTCTAACAGCCTCACATTAACAACGCCAAAGGGAGTTTATACTTTGTTTATGAGACAAGCCAAAGAGACTTGATATGATTTACTATTTTTTTTGGATTAATAAATATTTTGATGTTAGGAAGAAACTCAGCATGGATAAAATATATGAAGCCTGACGCATTTTTTGAAGCAATGCAATAAGAAGATTTATCAAGGCACTTGAATGATATTAATTTAGAAGTCATTGATCAGCAAAGTACAGGCCAAATGTTGCTCATGCTAATTTCAAGTTCAGGGTTAAACTACAATTTTAGACCCACCAGTTGTTAAGTAATGTTAGCGGTTTTAATCGACTATATAACAATAAATGAAGAAAACTAGAAGTCTGGGTCTAGACCCTAAACAACAGAATATTCTTTTCCTAATGACTTAAACACCTGGTAGGGCAGACGAGCTGCTTACACAGTTTGATGTGGCCGCTGAAGAAGCCAAAATGAGAGGGCTTGGTTGGTCAGAGGGCCGAAGTCCAAGAGAATCAGATTATACAGTCTAAGTATGCGACGATTGTTGGCAAGTCTTAATTCATAACAGCATTAGTTGCAGAAAAGCAGTTCTAAACTAAAGAAAACAGACAAAAATGTTTTATATGGTGTGTTCTAGCAAGGAGATCACTGTCCGCAAAAACGCAGAGGAGTGTCTAACTCTCGCCTTAATCAATGATCTTAATTTAGTGGAAATATCCTTTCTGTGTGTAGTCAAATGCTATTTTGAAGAACAAAAAAACCAATAAACTGTAATATCTCAAAATGGGATTGAGGAAACAAATCTACAACGATATTATGTGACTAAGAACAGCCAACAATAGTGATCCAGACAAAAATCATGTTAGACTAATACTGATGCTTTCACGCTGCCCATTAACATTGATACGAAACACATTGAGTACATGAGAACTTCAAAAGATGGGCACAAAAAGAAATTTTTATTTTTAAATGCGAAAATGTTTAAGGAATTCATCTGTTCAAGCCGCAAGCGCAATAAGAAAAACATTGTTCGGCCCAGTTGCTGTCCTACAGAATTAATTACGCACACCGGATCTAAAAGTTGTGTAAGAACTGGAAAGGATGCAAAAATTCTCCATCTGTTGTTTACGCTGACTTCGAGTCGCTTTTTGTTCCTTATGAAGGGGACAGCCACAAAACACTTCGAAAAACAGTTTAATGAGTAATAATCAGATTTGTTCTTGCTTTCATCGTTGTCAGGTCAGATGGCGCTCTTTCAACGCAGCAGAATTATTTACAGAGGCCAAATGCCTGCAGATACTTCTTAACACGCATGCAGCAAGTGCGTAATGGATGTTCTAATAATCTGAATATATCTGAATATGATGACGACTGAAGATCAACATACAGTATGACTTAGCCCTTCACTTTGGATTTGGTTTAGGCCTCTCATCAGGCGAGCGATGAAGGTTAGAGACATGAATACATTAGCGGAAAGTTCTGAGGAGCAGGCACAAGTAAATGCAATCTTAGCTAAGGTTTAACCAAAAGAATGGAAAGCTGACCATCTTCTTTCACCAATTAGCCGGGTGGTTACGATCTACTACTTATATTGGAAGCAGAAGCGAGCCTTTATGGTGTCATGGCATAGCACAGGTAATAAGAAAAGTCAATTTGTTTAACTTTAAATACATGATTTTTATGGAATATATGCAACACTGATGGGATCAATAGAACACTAGCTATGTCCCTTAAAGTCTAGCACCAATAACGGAGGAATATTTTGACTAAACTATGTTAGAAAGGGCGTTTAACCTTATGGAGTACATGAACAGTTGGGAAAGGTTTGACGACGATTAACACTACCTCTAAAGGCGCGTTTTTTCTAGTTTATAGACTGGAATCAGTGATCTATGATACAGCAGTCAAGATGCGTGGCGAAGTTAGAGTGTAAACGATGGCGTGATATCATGATTCCTATTGATGATGATACATGTTTGTTGGGGAACGTCTTTGAAAATACAGAACGATGCATGAAAACATTATAGCCTGGATCCAGCACATTTACATTTCTGCACCGGGTGAGTTGGGAAGATTCTTAAAGTTTTATGGTTACAGCTTGATTTAATGTTGATTTGCCAATGATTCGATGATTGAAAACGGATAGCGTGAGATTAGTATTATGGCGTAGCATCATTATGAAAAGCAAACACAAACTACCTAGAATGATTATGATCCTAGTTAAAAAGTCTAAATATCTCATGTATTTATGATGCAAACAATCTGTATGGTTGGTCTATGGCGCAATCGCTTCCATTAGCAACTTTAAATGTACACAGGATACAAATAAATCAAAAAGGCATTAAACAGTGGTTCTGGTGCCGATTGACGCGGGTCACAGCGTGGTTTATTTAGAAGTTGACTTAGGATATCCTTCATGAACTCCATGACTGCATAATGAACTAACCATTAGCAGCAGAAAGCTAAAGGATGGAAAAAAACGAACGCTAAACTTGTGCTAATCTTCGAGGCAAAAAAAATTATGACTGTCATTCCAGACTTTTACACATTTTTATTTAAGGAACATGTTTGAAGTTGAAAGCAGTCTCGTATAATTTCCTTTTATCAAGAAACAGATTCATGACACATACAACTGAGAACACTGATCTCAGAATAATCCGCAGATGCTTCAGAAAAAGACTTTTTTCAAGATAATGAACAAACAGCTGTTTCGGAAATGGACTAGGAGATCGCACAAGCGCCAAGTGCTTAGATGGTCACAAAGAGAAACGAAGCATTAAGCTGACACAACACCTAATAATCAGGGACTTAGAAGATTTCATGATCAGCTTTTGGTGATAATGATGAAAAACCGAACAGTCAATTGGACACACTGTTTTATTGGGTTTACCGTTTTGAATTATAAGTTTTGATGTTTAGAATTTCTTTATGACTATTTAAACCCTTGAATCCAGAGACCAGATTCACTTTTACAATAAGACAGTTTTGTTTAAAATATCCATACTGAAGACACTATAAGACATGCGAATTTGAAGTAGCTAAGAAGCGAGTGAGGCGACACATTGATTATCTAAAGATGCGCATTTAATTCAATTATAACAAGAGGTTTTAGGAAGATGAAGGTGAAAAGATTGGAAAGTTGTCAGGCGTATATGGTTTTTTACGATCGAAAATGTACGAATTTCGCGAGCCAGGAGAACTAAAGCTGTGAACTAGTGAACTCCTGGGATGCTCTTTTAACTGGTAACTCTATGCTTTTAACAATAATTGATTCACTTGGCTTTAAATTCTTTTCCATCATAACATGAATCATGCGAGGATAGTTAAGGGTCCTCGTTGGTATATCAGTAGTTATGGGCAACAGCAACAGAGAAGCACTCTTTTGTGTGAATGTTCTGCATCTTTATATCTTGAAGCTTTGTCAAGACTGTGAGTGGTACTTAAATTTATTGTCTAATGTTATCGGGGGTAAATATGAAGATCAATTTGATGGGTTGTCGTTTTTGGAGTTTATTCACAAAGTGTGGTCTCTGTATTGTCTGGCGCAGGTAAATAAATTTTGCCACCAAATGCTTGTTTAGATAACCTTTTTTCCTGTTTGTTAACTGCACACCTAGCTGCTTAGCTTAGCTTTTTGATTGCTGTTATTCCATTCATATCCTTTGGCGCGATAAATAACTTTTGTTCATTTTTATTCAGCTGATATTATGGCAACAATACACAACAGTCATACCAACGACAATAAACTCGATTTCTTGCATCTTTTGTTTTTCTGATGAGTTGTTGTAAAAGTTGATGAATTTGGTGGGGGCATCGTTGAATTGGTTTTGCCCGATACTAGATAATATTTTTAAGTTGATCAACATTTTAAATGTGGTAAGCTGCAAGCCTGTTTTTTTCAGTGTGTTATTAATAATCTAACTGCTCCAATTTTCTATGCTTATATAGCGATTTTTGATGCGCTTAGTTGCTCCACCGCTTTGTTAGTCTTTTTCTCTCGTCGTCATCCCGTAGTTTACTAAAAGCTTAATTACTTCCGCTAAAAGAAGCGCATAAAACAGCGCGTATATAATCCGAGTGAAGGCCATTTTTTATAAATGTATTATTTTAATTTACTTTGGTCAGTAATTATTCCTTGCATTAAACTAAAAAAATCTTTTGTAGCGAACGGAAGCTGCAATAAATGCAATCAGCTTTGCGAATCCTAAAGCTAGTTTGCCAAGATCGTGGTTTTAATTTTAACACGCTTTTTAAAGCATGGTATAACACTTAGGCACCAATATCAGCAGATGGTATACAAGGTTAGTGGTTGTAATAGTTTTTTCGGTGCTCATTTTTTAAAACAAAATCTAATTAAATTTAATACAACATGAACATCGATGATCTATACAGCTACGAGCGGGCCTACACAGTCTTGGACTTACAAGAAGAAAAAGAAGTTGATGATTCAGCTATTATGCCCAAAAGGAAAGGTTGTATTCTTTGGCGATGAGGAAAAAACAAAACAGTTCCTGAAACTGAATTCAGCATTTGAACCAGATTAACATATGTGCGCAGAAAAGACATTTAAAAAGTTAATAACAGAGTATGAAGCGCAGCTTGGATCTAGAATGGTAAAAAGATGTAGGACAAAGGATCTTCGTTTGTACACTAAACTATGTCAGCAGATTTGCCCCCATTGATTATGAAACGATTTACGTATGTTTAATCAAGATCCAGTTTTAACAAAGTCTTTAGGTCTCTAAGCTGTGATTTATAATTACAGATTTGGAACATGTTATCGCCGTTAATCATAGTATTAATTCATTTTTAATCATATAGATTAATTTCCCTTAATGAACGAGTCGGGAAATCAGCAGATTCGGAAAAAATGAATCAGAAAACCCTGACTCAAGTCGTGAAAGTGACTAGTAAACAACGGGCGTGTTGAGCAGGGAAAAGAGTAGCGACGTTAAACAGACAAAGAAAATTTAAAAGTTACAATACAGAAAATACTCATAATGAAACATACACCGCAACGCAACAGTTGCACCAATGCAGCTCCAGAACAAGAGCAAGTTAATTCAAGGGCACCAAAGTCTTCTGAATATTGAACTTAAAAACTGGGGGTTTGCCAAATTTGGACGCCAATTGCTGTGCTTGGGCAGTTTTTTATTACGGTACTACAATATTAACCAAGGCAACAAAAAAAAAGCAGCTAAAAAATTGAACGCTAAATACAGAAAACACAGCCGCCAGCACCTCCAATACAAAATTTCATTTTCAATCCATTTCAACTGGCAATATAATTTTAATAAAAATAGATCATGGGGCTTATTCGTTTGTATTTTATTAAAAGATGAAGTCAATAAATAAAAGACCTGAGTCTTTAAAAAAACATTTATCGACCAGAAATGTAATCAATGCGGTTGCTTCTTAGGATGTAAGAAACTTCATAAGATCTATGTGAAAAAATCTTCACGCAAGGGCGTTAAGCAAGACATCCTCAACAATTAACGACGTATTTTTGAGGTGTGTGTACCTATATTATACATTACTATTTAAGACAAAAACATCGATTGTATTGTTATTTTAATAATTATAAGAATAAACTTGAATAGAATTTGTGTACTTAAAGGACGGACTTATTACATCTAGAGAGTAAACTTAATATCAGAACTTAAAGAACATAATCACGAAAGACTTATTTAAGAATTGAAGTAAACTTAATTAGAACTTAATTAAGAACACTTAATTAAGAATTTATTATAAAAACTTTGGGGTGACTTAAAATAAAAACTTAATTAGAACTTGGGGTGACTTGGCGGTAGGAGAAGAGTGTGTGGTGAAACAGAAGCTTTATTATTGTAAGTGTAACACCCAATTGGTCGAAGACAGTGCTCTGCGTTTTTGTCGATGCATTGGCTCTTAAGTATCTAACCTCGCCACCAAGTGCATTTAACAAAAAGCCAGATGAATAACCACACGCAATTGTATAAAGAACACCCAGCGGCCGTCTAAGACAGCTTTAAGTGGTTCACAACGCTAAATAGACAGCCTTTGTATGTGAATGTGATGCGTAAACGCCAAGAACGACCGAGCAGCAAAAAAAAAGTCTTATCACTCACTGCTAATAACTTTGGACCGCTCTAGGGGCGCGCTGGATCTCTCAACACGGCTTGTCACTGCAACCTTTGCCGCACTAGGGTGGAGCGCTGGAAACGGCTAGCTACTGTGACCTTTGAACGCTCTAGGGTGAGCGTTAGTTTCTCTCACTGCTGCGGAACTTTCGAGAGAGTGTGTTTGGAGTTGCCTAGGTAAAGTACGGGAGTAGTACCATACTTATAAATCTCCTCATGCATGAAAATTAAATACCATCCTTCCTCATAGAGTAAAACTTTATGAAAGAAAGACGACTGTAGAAAACCTTTTAGATATGGTTTCAACAAACGAGATCTCTTTATAGTTTGCAGAGAATATGAAGGGGATATACTAATTGCTCTTCAACCACTCATTCATTTTTGAGTAAAGCGTCACAGATCCTCCGTGTGGCTGTTTTTGTTGAATAGAGTGTAGAAGGAACTGAAGGTCTGTTCTAAAAAGCAACCATTAAGCAAGTTAAAACACATTGTTGTAGCTTCTCTGACTTTGAAACTGTCTTACCCTCTTCAGTTTTTCAATAGCACAGCACTAGACGTTATTTCCTCAGCCCCAAAACGAAAACTTCTTTCTACTGTCATTCCCACATCAACCTCTTTTGTTTTCAGTATGGTGGAGTTCTTTTGGTGTTCATCTATTGTTTTTTTGCATGATCTCCATCAAATAGATAGCATTCTTTTTTGGGGGTCATGGAAGGGGCAGGTGTTTTTTACTTGAGATGGGCCCTGCAGCTCTCACTCATCAAAGCACTAAGAAATTGTGCATTGTTATAATCAACATGCTCGTCAAGTAATGTCAGCTTAGAAAATTCTCCCATGTCTTTGATTGCCATGATCAAAATGTAATCTAAAAAAACCACTGCACAAATCGGTAAAATATCTTCTACTCCAGACACACACCTTCACGGGCCCGACACCGCCAAGTAAATGGCGGTTTTGTCGGGCGTGAAAGGTGCTGATGCATCATACATCGAATATTATAGTCTAGCGGCATTTGAACATTGGTCGGGCAGTCTGTGACAACGGCATCACGTGGTAGTGATATAACGGGGGGCAGAGCAGGTTCGAGAACGAAGAGATGCATAGTTGTAATGGGCAAGGCGGGCTGGAGGGGAGTGGGGTCGAAGAGGAGGGAGAAGAGGGGTAGGGAGGATGTTGTGGTGGATTGCGCTGCAAGCTGGAAGGCCTTTTTATTGATTTTTTGGCCCCCCCACCAGTTTGTTAGCGGGTCGCTCAGCATGTGATTGGAAGAGGAGGACATCAAATTATTTAAATGGACCTGTAAGCAGAAAGAAACACTTTGTCAAACAGCTTAAGTGGAGACCATGCAGAGAAATATTAAATAGTGTGTGTGGTGTGTGTGTGTGTGTGTGTTGTGATGTTGTGTGTGTGTGTGTGTGTGTGTGTGTGTGTGATGTGTGTGTTTGTGTGTTTGTGCGCCAACGCACCTATTTTGTGTGAAACGCGAACACGTATGTCTATGGCTTCCGGATAGTCTCTCCTCCGGTCTAAATGGACTTATTATTTTAAACCCAGCGAGCCTCCTTCGCCACATGTTGCTATGCGGACAACTTGACCTTAAGGGCTTGGATGCGCTCTCTCTATGCTGAAACCACGCTGTAATCAAACGCCGCGTAGTAAGTTATCGGATAGCTAGAGCACCAACGTTTGTATAAAGCGGGCGCGTACAGCAACGGCTGCTTTTCCCCTCGATACTCTATGGGCGTGTTCAGCCCGGAAACTTTCCCCTACGTTACTCTATGGAAAACTTTCGTAAATTAGTATGGAAAACGGATACCCTACCAGTATGTTCTGTTTTAGATAATGTTATATTAGGTTATTGACAGAGAACAGGAAAAGGCGGGCTCTTATAGGCCAACTTTCGCCCAAAAACTTGGTGGAGGAGCAAGTGAGCCATGGATTGGTAAAATGCTGTGTTCTCTCTTAGTCTTCCAGGCCAACCATCAGGACCAGCCATGGTCAAGAGAGGTCACGGACATCCTCAGGAAAAGCGACCCAGTTACGATGTTGGTGAAGTCCAATCGGCTGTATCTTTCAAAACGTTTGCCCAGACCAGCCATAGGCAAAATTATGTGAGTGACCAGCCTCTTACATGGCATTCCAACTGCAGGCTAGGTTGCCTCACTGCGATTCTATCACACGATTGAGGGGTTAAACCACTACAAACTCCTGTTCTCAAGGTTGGGAGAATTGTTACCTTTTCAGTAAGTCTCACATTTTTGATTGTTATGGAAATAAAATGCCTTGATAGAAGTGGAAACAGTTATTTCATCATTTGAACGATCACATGCAGGCGTTAGGAAAGACCTGTTTAATGAATTTTATGTTAATGGTGAATAAAGCTAGATGCGGGTTACAATTTTACCACGAAAAAGTGGACACAGTTCGAACAGTTGATGGGATCATGTCAAAATATGGAATATAATTTAAAGAAAACTTATCACTGTTGCTACTAATTTGTGTGGACACATCATGCTTTTAGAGTTACTATAAACAAAGTAAAGCAGAAGACTGAGAACGTGATCTGGGTAGTAATGTATTCCAAATACTCTAGATAGGCTTTTGTTTAACGATACATTCAATCGTCTACATTTTGTTGTGTTGTGGAATAGATTGTAGTCCAATAGTTTATTTATTCATGGCATGATATTCACAGCCTACTCTTTCTCACAGGGTATCAAAGCCTTACAGCATGTGCTAAGGAAACGATCTATTCATTTATCGGCCTTAAAACTAAAGTAAAGGTAAATCAGTCGTGTTGGCCTGATGAAATGAAATATCATAAATCGCATCGTACCCATGAACAATCCACAAACGTGTGGCATCGGACAAAAAGAATGCAAGGCTGTTGATTATCTTGTGTTTTGCTATTTGTCAGTTCTTCGAGTTTCAGCGAGTTGGTGCATGGACACCTGGTGTGAAAGCATTTTAAAAAGGAAAGAAACATAAAAGAACGCCATGAAACGTCAATCAAAGAGAAGAAAGTGACGCACTGTCTACCAGAGACAAAACAAGTGGACACAGCCATGACACCATCGTGCTGTGTTCAAACAACAAACATAGGAGACATTGTCCACTCAGTGTGCCCCAACGACAAAAGACAGCAATGATGAAACCTCAACAAGTGACATGTCCACCTCAGTGATGCCCAAAGACCAAAAGACAGCAATGCAAACCTGCTCTGAGATCAACAACAAACTAGTGACATGTCTACTCGAGTGTCACAAAGACAAAAGACAGGCAATGAACCTTCCTGCTGTTGGATAAACAACAACCTAGTGAAATGTCACCTCGTGTGCCAAAGACAAAAGAGGGCAAGGGAAAAAAACCTGTGTGTGTTTCTCACAAAAAACATAGAGACATGTCAGGCTCAGAGAGTGCAGCCTCCAGTTCAAAGGCCGTGAAGTGAGTTACAGTGAACAATCAACTCAGGAGATAAGATAAAGGAATTAGGCAACAACTTGTAAACAAAACAGATAACTATTAAGCAATGTTCTGTCGTAGGGTTTATAAGCACGGCCTCCCCCTTACCTACCCCACGCCCCTCCGTTTTTTGTCAGTCACAAATTTTTACACCGTTGTTTGCGGAAAATGATCACCAGGAAAAACGGTTTTGTTGGTTAGTTTATCTGCTGCTGCTCACTGCGCTTGTATAAGTCAGGAGATCTGAAA
>JAFLJL010014657.1:33056-35556 GCA_018398815.1 Conus ventricosus | reverse complement strand
AAACATTGAATAAGCAGCATATCTGCTTTTTTTACATCAAGCCATCTATGAAAAAAGAAAAGTTTAAAAACAAAAACAAAAACATCACATCGTGTACAATGCTTTCATCAAAAGAAAGTAAACATACCGTCCTACCCCCTCCCATCTCCTCCCCTTTTCCTCATTCGCTTCCATTCACGTAAAAGGTATCAATGCTCTCCCCCCCCCCCCCCCCCCCCCCCCCCCCCCCCCCCCCCCCCCCCCTATGGTTACATGCACGAACTGTATATCTTTACCAGTGTATTTCTTTTCTGCACAGGATGGACATGTTTTCCGTATCATATGTGGTTAACGATTTATGAGATAATCTTTCAATTTTTTCTTAAATGTGTTTTTATTTCTTATATTTTTTAACGGTTTTGTGAGTTTATTCCACAGATTTCCCCCTGAATATACAAAACTGGATTTGTATAAATTGTTGCGTGGTCTAGTGTCACGAGTTTGTCACGAGGCCTACGACGTTTGACCCATCTAGGGTGGCGGAATTATTCATTTGTTTATTGTCGTTGCTGTTGTCGTGTATCCGTCCCTTGATGTGGCTTGTGGTGCGGTTGCACCTTGGTGTAGTTCAACTCAACTTCGGTTTGTTTTCTCTCTCTCTCTCTTATTCCACTGCCCGTGCTATTTATCCTGTAGGTTCACGGGTGGCTGGTACCTTTCTCTCGAACTTGCTGTCTATCGGCCTCTCGCCTGTCTTTTTTACCTGTCGCACTGCTTCGTTTCTTTTAGTTTGAAGTATGCTCACTCAGTGACGCAGCATGGCATGTTGGCCGCCATTGCTGAGGAAGGTTAGCTCTTCACTCGAGCGGAAGATGTCTCTGGAGCGCCTGCTCCAGTCTTGGTTCTTCACCGTATCATCGAGGTACAGTCGGTATCTTCAGTTCCTACAGTCGGCCTGTAGGAGAGGGACATCAGAGAACAGCATTTTACCAATTCTAACTCACTTGCTCCACCACCAAGTTTTTGGCGAAAGTGGCCTAAAAGCCGCCTTTTCCTGTTCTCTGACAAGTAAGACTTCAATAACCAAAAATACGATTATCTACAAACAGACATACTGTGTAGGGTTATCCGTTTTTAATACTAATTTACAAAACTTTTTTAGATTTTAGTTTTTGTTTAATCCTATGTTTTTCTTGATTGTTTTCAATAACATCATTTTCGCGCAAACATTCTTCAATGAGTCTCTGTCTTTCATGTGAAATAACACTACAGTCTTTAACTGTTCTCTAAAGTCTTTTAAAACCGAGTTATATTTCTGGCATAAAATCCACACACTTATCCCATCGTGTCTTCCGCTGAAAGCTAGCTTTGACAAAGTGTTTCTCTTTTTAACTATATCTTTTTCTGCCGAACAGTCATCTATAATAAAGAGTGTCTGCGTTCCTTCAAACACTTTATAAAAGCATTTTAAACACTCACTCAGTTTAGTGCTAGGATTAACTAAATATACGTCATTGTCTGTCCATATAAACCTTCTATCATGATATGCTTGTTCCTTTTAAGTGTTGGACAGAAAATCACAATATGATCAAAATTATAGCGATAAACTGTTTGTAATAAGTCTAGGACAAATATTGTTTTTCCACAACCAGTCTGCCCACAAATCATTGAACAATGAGGGGATTTTATCATAAAGTTTAACTGCTCCATAGTTTTATAACAGAATTTAATCTAATCCAGTTATATTTTTTATCATTTCTCTCCGTCAAAACTTGTTCAGTATAATAAAACCCTACGAGGGCCTAAATGTGGTAAGATTAATCCAATTCAGTTCTGTAAGATTGTTTCTATTTAAGTCAACATTGATTTTGTTGCTTGTTGTTATGATCTTAATATCCTCCCATTGTGAAGAACGACGACGGTAACGTTAAGGCGTTTAACGTCTAAGTTTTGCCAGCTAATATTAATTCCTTTTATAAGGTCGTCACTAACGCCCACAACCCCATCCCTCTCCACATCTTTAAAGACAGAAATTTCAAATTATCATTGTGAACGTGTCTCCTAATTTTCTGCTTGGAAAGAACTGTAATTTTGTAGAAGCTTTTTTTACAACTGTTTCTTTTCTGTGGAGGATGTACTGTTTTTTCCCATACGGCGTTATTTCAATTTCTTTCCGACTATTGTCGTCCGGCATAAGACTTACATGTAAAGGGCCAGAGTTGAATGCTTTTCTGAAACTTTTTTGACGGCTAAAATATGTAAATGGGCTTATGAATTCAAATTTTATTTCCCATTCTAAATATGGTCTAAGTGCCATTTGAGGTCAGGTTTTCGAACTATTTTATATTCATACTGGCCAACATTATTTGCCTCTAGATTGCGCAGTTGTTCTAGTTTAGGAAACTTTTTGCTGTCGCCAATCTCTTTGCGTTTATAATCACCGTCTTTAGTGTACTCAAAACCATACAAAGCGCCTATCTCAACCGTTCTGTTCAAAGTCCGCAACATCTGCAAGACTTTA
>JAFLJL010014657.1:0-32056 GCA_018398815.1 Conus ventricosus | reverse complement strand
AATCTACGGTTCTTCTGTGGTTGCTGTGCTTTATGAATCTACGTTCTATCTGGATTCTGTGCTTGTATTTTTGTACTGTGCTTTGTAAATCTGCGGTTCTTCGCATGTATTATGTGCCTTGTAAATTTGCGTTCTTCTTCTGATAGCTCGACGTGATTTATTGTGCTTGTTGTATGGAGACCCTGTTTCTTCTTCTTCTTCATCGCTTGTGTTTGTGAACGGCTGTGCTTATCAGTGGGGACCTTGGTTATCCTTCTTTGTCTTCTTTTAGTGTTGTAGACTGTGGATTGGGTACTGTGGAACCGAGTCTGTTGACTGTATATATATGTGAGACACTGTGGAAGGCGCCGGCGAGATCTGTGAGTGATACCAAGATATGTAATATGATATTTGATGATTGAAGTTCCTATGTATTGATATCTTGATCTATATGCTGTGTAGTGACATGTATTAATTTGTACCAATTCACATGAATGTATGTTTTGATGGTTCAGGCAGCATAATTATAAAGAAAAGAAATCTAACTCGTGTGTTGCCTGGCTATCCATGTACGTATGGTGTGGTGTGTGTAGGGAATAATTATTACACGCATCCAAACTTTTGAGAGCGAGAGTCAGACACAAAACACGCACCGCACACCATCCGTAACAGCGGGTTAAGCCCCCGCCGTTTTGTAATGCGCTTTACTAAACGCCTTCCCACTGCGAAAAAGCAGAATACTTTGTCGTTTAAGCCAGCTGTCAAAAGATGAACGTGATCCCGTTGGGAAAAAAAATCAACTTTCAAGTCGGAAGTGTGTCCTAGATTCCATGTCAGTGATACCAATGGTCAAAGATCAGCTTGACCAATCAGATTCACTGCATGAACTTTGCAAAGCGAAGCGTAGTGTTTCTTTAAAAATAATAATAATAATAATAATAATAATAATAATAATAATAATAATAATAATAACTTTATTGTCCCACACACAAGGGGAAATTTTGGCTGCTTTCCCTGGGGGAAGCGCATCATAACAGTACAGCGCCACCAAGGACACAACTCCGAATGCACCAGCGGGAATCGAACCCCAGACTTCTAGATTGACAGTCCAACGCCTTACCACTTACACCATTGCACCTCCCCTAGTAGCGGGCTTTAAACACAACATATTGAAGAAGATGCTCCTGGTGTTCACATCATCTCTGCAACATTCGATGTTATAGTGAACAGACTCAGCATGCAGTATAGGACTGTAGATAGATAGATAGACAGACAAACAGACAGACAGACAGAGAGAGAGAAGAGAGAGAGAGAGAGAGAGAGAGAGAGAGAAGAGAGAGAGAGAGAGGAGAGAGAGAACTCAGACCTCGGAAAATTTTAATTGCAAAGGCCACCGACCTATCTGCAATGAGGTCAAGAAACAAAAATGAAATCATACACACTGACGCTGTAACATTTCTGCTGATCACGATCATTTACAAAACTTGCTCACACCAACTGTATAATCGTGAATTGAGTATACCGAAAGATACGTACAAAATCACACCCGTATGTAGCACTCTCCCAGACTCGCACAGCTCACACATACAATTTCGCTTGCACTTACAATTTGTGCGCGCGCAAGCCATACACACACACACACACACACACACACACACACACACACACACACACACACACACACACACACACACACAAGCATGCATACACACTCACACATACACACGCATACACACACACACACACACACACACACACACACACACACACACACACACACACACAGAGAGAGAGAGAGAGAGAGAGAGAGAGAGAGAGAGAG
Source organism: Conus ventricosus (assembly GCA_018398815.1). Taxonomy (NCBI): domain Eukaryota; kingdom Metazoa; phylum Mollusca; class Gastropoda; order Neogastropoda; family Conidae; genus Conus; species Conus ventricosus. Next base: position 30,255 of record JAFLJL010014657.1, on the reverse strand, counting down.
AGAGAGAGAGAGAGAGAGAGAGAGAGAGAGAGAGAGAGAGCGGGGGGGGGGGGGGATTAGTAAAATAAGTTAGCAGACTTGTCTTTTTCTCTTCGTTAGAGTGCTCCTCAAAACGACATGTGTCAGTCCGCCAACTTGATGAACAAAATAGAAAGTCATCAAAACTGCGGGAACAATCACTGAAAGCGTAATAATAGTTCATTGTTTTAATCCAAAGAAGCAGGATATAAAGCGCCCGCCGCTTTGTAAAGCGCTTTTTAAAACGGCGGGTCTTAACCCTCCGACTTGTAAAGCACCCACCGATTTCTAAGCAGCGCCTACAAATCGTGGGGGCCTAGCACCGCCGATTTGTAAGCGCTCTACAAATCGGCGCTGCTTACAAATCGGCGGGTTACACAGATGATTAGTTAAACTGCTGTTTGTCTTTTTTAATATCTTGGTCATATTTGAAGTCATTACACAATAAACTAGTTCAAACAAAGGCATCAAAGGCAAATAGACGGACGCAAAGAGATAAAGAGTTTCACACACACACACACACACACACACAACACACACCACACACACAATCTCACTCACTCACTCAGTCATTCACTCACACACGTATAATCACGGAACTCATCCATAATCGACTCACCCCAAATTTCCATTTCGCACAGGTTCAGTGGCTTTGTTGTTGTGTTTAAGGTGATGCGAACTCTCTGTCCATACATGATGGCGGAGCACTTCACTCTCTTCTCTCTGGAGCTGTCAATGAACGTCACTGACGTACACGTCTGACCATCCACAGTGATGGTGGAAGGGTACAGATTGTCTATGTCTAAACATACAGAACAGATCCAGTACACATACATTTTCTCCTCGTTAGTGCGCACACATGATGGCGTTCACACACACACCCCACCCCACCCTCCCCTCCCATCACACCTCCCTCCACCCTCCTCTATGCAGATACATAGACACACATTCAGGATTGTGTGCATAAAATAAACTAATTGAACTCACAGTAAGTACGTGCCCAGATGTCGATCTTGTACAGTGGGTAGGTCCGGCCCAGGTTCACCTCATACCAGGGGTGGTCTTTGTAGTGGTCTTCATCATCCCTGGTGTGGACACAGTTTTCAGGGTAATATCCCGTTGTCTTGCCATTAGCTGCAGCATCCTCTCCTCTTTGGGGGTTTCCGTATTGGGTATATGTACTGCTCTGACTGTAAGGACTTTCCCCGCGCCACGTTGACTGTAACATACACAGACACACACATTGAAAATGTCTGAGAGACAAAGAGAGGAGGGCCGCTTAAGGGGGCAAAAAAAAGCCCAACAAAAAAGAAACAAAATACGCGATATGCGTGCGTCCGTACGTGTGTGTGTGTGCGTGTGTGGTGCGTCTGCGTGTCCGTGTGCGTGCGAGCGTGCGTGCGCGCGCGGCGCGCATGTGTGTGTGTGAGTGTGTGTGTGTGTGTGTGTGTGTTGTGTGTGTGTTGTGTGTGTGTGTGTGTGTGTGTGCGCGCGCAGCGTATGGGTGGTGGTGGTAGTAGCAGCAGCAACAGTAGCAGTAGTACATGAGTAGTAGAGAACAGGAAAATGTTCATCTAGCTCACCCAGTCTCAACCAGTTTCGACCGGGCGCCCTAGGATGAACATTTACCTGTTCTCTGACAAGTAACCCTACAAACATACATACTGTGTAGGATTATCCGTTTCAATACTAATTTACTAAACTTTTTAGATTTCAGTTTTTGCTTAATCCTGTGTTTTTCCTGATCATTTTCAATAACATCATTTTCGCGCAAACATTCATCAAATGAGTCTCTGTCTTTCATGTGAAATAAAACTACAGTCTTTAACTGTTCTCTAAAGTCTTTTAAAACTGAGTTATATTTTTGACATAAAATCCACACACTTATCCCAGCATGTCTTCCACTGAAAGCCAGTTTTGACAAAGTATTTCTTTTTTTAACTATGTCTCTTTCTGCTGAACAGTCATCTATAATAAATAGTGTCTGCGTTCCTTCAAACAATTTATTAAAGTGTTCTAGACACTCACTCAGTTTATTGCTAGGATCAACTAAAAATATGTCATCATCTGTCCATATAAACCTTCTATCATGATATGCTTTGTTCCATTTAAGTGTTGGACAGAAAATCACAATATGATCAAAATTATAGCGATAAACTGTTTGTAATAGGTCTAGGACAAATATTGTTTTTCCACAACCAGTCTGCCCACAAATCAATGAACAATGAGGAGCTTTTGTCATAAAGTTTAACTGCTCCATAGTTTTATAACAGAATTTAATCTAATCCAGTTATTATGTTTATCATACTCTCTGTCAAAACTTGTTCAGTATAATAAACCCCTATAAGGCCTAATGTGTAAGATTAATCCAATTTAGTTCTGTAAGATTGTTTCTATTTAAGTCAACAGTGATTTTGTTGCTTGTTGTTATAACCTTAATATCCTCACCATTGTGAAGAACGACGATGGTAACTTTAAGATGTTTAACGTCTAAGTTTTGCCAGCTAATATTAATTCCTTTTAAAAGGACGTCACTAACGCCCACAACCCCATCCCTCTCTACATCTTTTAAGACAGAAATTTCAAATATTATTGTGAACGTGTCTCCTAATTTTCTGCTTGGAAAGAACTGTAATTTTGTAGAAGCTTTTTTTTAAAACCGTTTCTTTTCTGTGGAGGATGTACTGTTTTTTCTCATACGGCGTTATTTCAATCTCTTTCCGACTATTGTTGTCCGGCATAAGACTTACATGTAAAGGTCCAGAGTTGAGTGCTTTTCTGAAACTTTTTTGACGGCTACAAAATGTAAATGGGCTTATGAATTCAAATTTTATGTCCCATTCTAAATATGGTTCTAAGTGCCATTTGAGGTCAGGTTTTCGAACTATTTTATATTCATACTGGCCAACATTATTTGCCTTTAGATTGCGCAGTTGTTCTAGTTTAGGAAACTTTTTGGTCGCCAACCTCTTTGCGTTTATAATCACCATCTTTAGTGTACTCAAAACCATACAAAGCGCCTATCTCACCATTTTGTTCAAAGTCCGCAACGTCTGCAAGGTCTTTTAATTCTAAAGTTATACACCTCACAGGCGCTAATGTAACTCCCGATTCTTCTGGCCCACGCGACATTACTTTTTAGAAAAACTAATTATTTTATTTCCAAAACAATGTGCAGGTTATCACATTTCACAACTTTCCCCGCTTTGTCTTTGATTTTTATATTAAATGATCCAACCCTCCCACAAACTAATCTTTTAAACTGTAAATTAGGGAATTGTATAATTTCATAATCGCAATATGCAGCTTTCCCTGCCGGAAGAGCTCTTAAAACAGTTGAGGGCCTTCCATCATATAAATTTTCATCAGTGCTTAGCTCGTCCAAATGAACATAGAGTAATGAATGTAATGCAAGATTGAGCGGATTTTCTCCCTCAAACGTAGTTTTGTCTGGCGCAACTCTAAAAACTATGTTTGGGTCGATTGGTAGTTGTAAAGCCTAACATTTTAGCTAGCTCTCTATCAAAATAGTAACCTACTTCTTCTTTTTCAGGTTTGAATGTTAACATTGTTTTTAGATTTGCATTGTTAATTTTGAGAGTAATGTCGAAGTTACTCATTTCTTCTTTTAGCGAACAAAAACCCGTAATAACCATCAGGTATGGTTAACTGGCTAACTTTGTCTCCTGCTTTGTTAACTTTTAGAATCGTATTATTCTTCTTGGATCCGCTTATATTAAACCATATGACTTTGTAGAATATTTCATGGAGCGCGACCGTTTTGGTTCCGCAATCGTTATCAATAGCATGTTCTAAAAACGAAGGACTGTCTTGAGTTGTTATTGTTACAAACATTTTTTAAAACAAAATAAAAATGAGCGCATTTAAATATACTGATGCAAAATATTCTGTTGGACCACACTACAATCTTAAAATATAACAACTGACACCCTCGACATTTCTGTGACTCAGTCTGACGCCTTTCAAGTAAAGGTGAGTACTCCATTGAACAGATATCTTAACCCGCCTATTAAAAACGACCGCATCCCAAAATTTTGGTTTAGTCATCCGATGCAGTTTATCAGAACCAGTTAAACTTTGCTGTGTTTTGTGCAACAACTGGGTGTGGAGTGTCATATGCTGATCATTTAAATCATCCTGATCCTTTGGGGAGGTCAGTGTATAGATTTCATTTCTATTACATCTTCAGGCGTATTTTGTCTGAATTGCAAGCGCCATTGCCAAATGACAAACCGTTTAATCCATTCAGCAACAGAATAGACATGAAGGTTTTTTGAAAGGATCTGTAACGAATTCAATATTAATGTTAAGACAGACTTTAGACAAAAGTTGGATCTTAATCATGGCTTAGGACCCCTTATTTTGGGGCGTGCACAGAAAGTATAACTATGACTGGCATCCCCCTTTACACATCTTTCTCTTCAGGCACAGCTGTTCGCCTCGGGTCCATAGAGCAAGAGCATAAAACAGCATGGAAAAACATTTATATTAGACACTTCTAAGGGCCTAACTAGAGCAGGAATAGAACGAATAAACGACTCTATTCGTACTTACGTTTGGTGTTTGCTAGGATCGCAAGCACAAACGAGATCGAGCATAACAATCCTTCTACGGGTTTTGATGCACAAAAACAATACTTGGCAAATTTAGAGGACGCCATTAATTCTACAGTTGATTTACCTTCAAGCATAAAAAGGTACCAAAATGTTTTACAATACGCAAGATCAAAAGTAGACTTTGCTGTTGGCGCTGGTTTTATACATGCTGCCTTCTGACCTCAGACTCCAAATAGGCACAATAATAAACTACAACAATGAAATCCTTGTGGCAGGCAATGAACAGAAGGTTGGAAAAACGACATAAAATTCTGAGCCAGTAATATTACAAACAATAAAAAAACACCCAAGATTAAGTCATCCAATCCCCGAGGTCCAAAGCCCAAAGACCGTTAAAAAAGTAATGACATGAATATGAAAAGACAGCGCTAGTTGTTGGATTAACTGGCCTGGATTACTTGGTCTTTATCTTACTAAATAGTAACCCAACTATTTAAAAGAAACTAATGTCCATAAGTGCTCGGCCATAAGCCAACTACTTGCTTGCAGTAGACAAAAGCCAGCTAACAATACTCCCTAATATAAACCCGTAAAGAGTCTATAGCTTTACCGGCTAATTTTTTTAATAAACTCGCAAGATGATCAAGCTGTTTCTTTACCCATGATTTATCAGGCGATGGCGATGGAGGCACCAGCCCAGCACCACACCACCGCCTGTAATAGCCATCACTTGTGTACTTATTGCAAATCCTAAGGCCGTTATAACGCTTACTAATGTGACTCCTTGCTCTCTAAACAGTGTTCGTATTCGTTCTGCTAGCGTTGTGTCTTCATATAAATTCTTTGGATAGTTTCTCTTATTCTGCTCACTTGAGTTCGTAATTGTTCTCGTTTGTAGTCATCGCTTCTAGTCTTGGTGATCTCTCTTGTTCAAGATCTTTTAGTCTTTGGGTTATTCTTTCTTTAATATCATGCCCTAAGTTGGCGTCATCAGCCTCAACGAGTTTTTCTTTTTCTCTTTTTATATGCTCATCTATTTCACCTAGTTTTGCTAAATTGTTTGTTAATTCGCCTCTGATGGTTCTCAAAGCATGATCAAGGGCCGCTATTTCTCGCATGGGTAGCGGTGAGTCGTGTATAGTTTTTAATGCTGTTTCTTCTGAAAAACTGGTTTCTGCTTCTATTATTTCGTCTGCTGCTTGACTTAAATCTTTAAGTTCCATGTTTTGTATTTGGTTAGCTGTTGGGAGATCTTGTAGTGTGTTTTGAAGTTTAGAAACTGCCTCCCCCCTTAATTTTGGTCTAACAAGGCCAAGGCGATTTCGTTCGCTCACTTTAAGTCTTTGTTTAATTGTACTTATGCTTACAAACTTTGATGGGTCTCGTTTATCTGTAAGCGGAACACGTTGTCCTTGATCGTTGTTCACATACAAATGACCACCTTTTACTTCAAAATCATCAGGGCTATAAATTCGGGAGGTTCTAGGCCTAAACTTTGGTAAAATGATCTGACCTTAGGTTCTGTTAATTCATGCCACATTTAGGCCATTGAGCGATGCTGTGTCAAAGGAGTCATTTCACTCATGTCGTCTACAGGATCAAAATCATAATCTTCTTCATTTCCAATGCCTGCCATATTTTTAAATAATTAACTTTTTATTTTTTTATAAAAAATGTCACAAGTATATGGCTCAATTCTTGACCCGTATAGAAAGCTGAAAGAACCCCGTGGCGTGAAGGGAAATAAACGGAATATTACTGTTCCAAATCCGCCTTGGCTTAAGGCTGTGTCAGACCAATTGACATAGGCCAGAACACCAAGGCTACATCAAAATGTTGTTATGCTCTGCATAGTTATGTGGGGATTGTCTTCAGTCGTGACAAGCTCCTAGCATAACATTATCAGTCTCCAAATCCCCGAAGTCGGTGTGTGGCCTGCCCGTGTGGCGGGGTAATCAAAAACGGTCACACACGTAATGTTCTCATCCCAGCTGATGCATTTGTGCCATAGTGTTTCAAATGCTTCGGCTGTTCGGATGATCCTGGAGTCTTTTAGCCAGGGTACGACAACAACAACAAACAACAACAACTGTTCCAAATAATCCGTCTACTATTGATGCGGTATCAAATTCGTTACTGTCAGATTTCCAGACCTAGGAGCGGATGAAATGATTGTGCCAGGCTCTGCGAGACTTACTTTCAAAATAGACCTCGCTTCAACACAGACCCAACCAGAACAGTTGTCCAGAATCTAGGACGGGCAATCGTTAAGAAAATTTCTATAAAACTTGAGGGGCAAGAAATATTTTCTTTACACAATGCAGACATATTTTTAACCTATTCTGATCTATGGCTAACCGCGAATGAAAGGGATGATCTTGCGCTTCAAGGAATCGAATATGAAGAAGCCCTAAAACTTAGAATAGGCGCCGAACTCGGCGCAGGTGAAAAAAGCAGCAAAAGTCTCTAGCTCTAAATTTTGCGTATGGAAATCGCTTTTTCCATTCCCTTAGATTTTGAGTTGTTAAAAGCGCATGCCCCATACTTTCAAGGAGCATTACAAGACAGATTGTCATACGAACTAACTTTTTAATGAATACAAACGTGTTATCAGATCAACAGACACCGAAGCAAAGTACAGCATTTCTGACATCTCGTTAGAGTTTGATGTTGTTAGCAACCCTGATTTAGCAAGGCTGATTGGGCAACAATATCAGTCAAATTTATAACATATTACGAAGCAGTGCGTCATCATTCAACATATCCTAAAAGCAGGGCAGACGCTATATGGAATTTTAATCTTAGTGTCACAGTAAAATCCTTAAAGGTATTTTATTGCTGTGTGAAGATGAAGAACCATTCGCAAGAGCAAGTGAAAGTTTTTTAATCCAAAAATAACGAAAGTACAATGTTTGATTGATGGTAGTCCTAACAAAATCTATGCTAGCGGGCTTAGACCTTATCAGCATTTTGACGAATAAGAAAATTGTTTGGGGGTGGGAGGGGTAGAAGCCCAACAGCAGACCTTGTGTCTAAAGATCTACACCTTCACAGTGTTAGGCTTGATGATTATTTAACAACAAAATACGGTTTATGGATTGACCTAAGGTCAACAGAGGATAATCAGTTTGCATGGAAGTGGGAGAAAAGTTATAGGACGTAATAAACATTCAAATTGAGAAAGAAAAAGATGCTGATAAACCACTTAATGTACATTTGTTTTTTATTAATTGATACACAGCTGAATATTAAAGATAACAGATTAGATTATATAGAATACTAAATTATTTTTTCATTTTTAAAAAAAGCATGCCTGTTCAGAATTATCCAAAAGTACCTACAGAAGAGATAGCAGACACCTCTGCTGCTATAGAAGGCAACATTGACCCCAGGGCCGTCTCTGCTGCTGAAGTAAAAACCTTCAGATTAACCAACATTACACAAATGCAACAAAAACTAGAGCAGGACCTTTCAAAATACAGCAAAGCCAAACGAAGGTATTCTGCTGTCTTTAATGCTGTTACACATGTTAATACGGGGAGCATCGGCTATTAGCGCTGTATCGGCAGGAACAAGGTAGGGCCTTTTAGCATCGGGCATAGGCACACCGGCAGCTTTACCTCTAGGCGGTTTGTCTTTAGCTCTTGGCCTGTGTTCATTAGCTGTAGGTTGCTGCCACAAAAAAATAAAAACTAAACTCCAAAAGCACACAGCTATAGTTCAACTGATAACAGCTAAACTTAGTTCCTTCAAGCTGATAATAAATAAAGCACTAGTTGACTCAAACATCACGGATGAAGAATTTAGCCTTTTACAGGCTGATTTTGATGACTACAAAAGACAAAGTTTGATCTTCAAAGAAAGGCGAGGACAAGTTTTTCTCAACAGCCAGACCCCGAGCAGATAAAAAAGGAATGCTTAAAAAAAGTAAACGAAACATTAAACTCTGTTCTAAACAGCTCACATTAACAACGCCAAAGGGTGTTTATACTTTAGTTTATGAGTCCAAGCACAAAAAGACCGTGATATTGATTCTGATTAAGAATTGTTTTTTAATTTAAATAATATTTTGAGTTAGAAAAGAAACTCAACATGGATAAGACATAGAAGGACCAGACGAATTGTTTGAAGCAATGCGCAAGGGAGAGCGTTTGTCAAAAGCTTTAAACGATATTGATCTAGAAGTCATTGATCCAACAAACGTACAGGCAAGCGTTGTTCATGCTATTTCTCAAGTTCCAGGTAAACTAACAATATATAACAATAAATGAAGAAAATCTGCCAGTCTGGGTCTCGACTAGACAACAGGCTATTCTTTCTCGTAATGACTTAACGCTGGTTGGGCAGACCAACTGCTTACACAGTTTGATGTGGCCGCTGAAGAAGCCAAAATGAGAGGCTCCGGTTCGTCAGAGAACGAAGTCTTAGAGATCAGATTAAAACAGGCTAAGTATGAGCCGATTGTAGGCAAGTCTTACATTCCACTACCACCAGCATTAGTCGCAAAAAGAGCAGTTCTAAACATAAAGAATTCAGACAACAAATGCTTTATGTGGTGTGTTCTTGCAAGGCTGCATCACGTTGCTAAAAACGCAGAGCGAGTATCTAACTATGAACCTTACGTCAAAGATCTTAACTTTAGTGGGGTGTCCTTTCCTGTTAGTGTAGATCAAATTGATCAGTTTGAAGAACAAAACAAACCAATAACTGTTAATGTATACACATGGACTGAGGAAACAAATTTGGTGCCTATTAAAGTGTCCAAAAACAGTCCAACGATTGGCGAGCCAGACAAAAATAATGTTGACTTACTACTGATGCTTTCGCCAGCAGGCTACCGCATTACACATTGATACGCACAATGAGTAAACTAATGCAGCATACTTCAAAAAATCATGGCAAACAAGAATTCTGTAGAAAATGTTTAACAAGATTCCATCTGTTCAAGCCGCGAGTGAACATAAGAAACATTGTATCAGCCCAGTTGACTGTAATACAGTACTAATTACGCCCCACCTGGATCTAAAGTTAGTTTTAAGAACTGGAAACGGATGCAAACTAGTCCATACGTAGTTTACGCAGACTTCGAGTCGCTTATTGTCCCTTATGAAGGGCCAACCCCACAGAAACTTCTAAAAACAGACAAAAAGAGTAATCACCAGATTTGTTCATTTGCCTTCGTTATTGTCAGGTCAGATGGCGCTCATTCAACGCCAGAATTATATAGAGGGCCTAATGCTGCAGAATACTTCTTAGAACGCATGCAGAAAGTGCGAAATGACTGTTCTAATAAACTGAATCTCTCAGGCATTATTATGACTCCTGAAGATCAACAACAGTATGACTCAGCCACACATTGTTGGATTTGCGGTTTAGGCCTCTCATCAGACGCAGAGAATCCGACAGTAAGAGACCATGATCACATTAGCGGAAAGTTCAGAGGAGCAGCGCATAACAAATGCAATCTTCAACTAAAGTTTGAACCAAAGACATGGAAGCTGCCCATCTTCTTTCATAACTTGCGAGGTTACGACTCACACCTTATAATGCAAGCAGTAACCAACGCTTAAGGGTGTCATGCATTGCACAGTCATCAGAAAAGTACATGTGTTTCACTTTAATAACATGTCTTTTTATGACTCTATGCAGCACATGATGGGTTCATTAGAGTCACTAGCTATGTCTTAAAAGTCCTGCCCAAATAACAGAAGAATATTTTGACCCAACTCTTGTTAGAAAGGGCGTTTACCCTTATGAGTACATGAACAGTTGGGAAAGGTTTGATGAAGATTCACTTCCACCTAAAGGCGCGTTCTTTTCTAGTCTTAGAGGAAAGGACATCAGTGATTCTGATTACCAGCATGCTCAAGATGCGTGGCAGAAGTTAGATTGTAAAACGATGGGAGACTATCATGACTCCTACTTGATGGCTGATGTCTGTTTGTTGGCGGATATTTTGAAAATTACAGAAAGACCTGCATGAAACATTATAGCCTGGATCCCGCGCATTACATTTCTGCGCCCGGGATGAGCTGGATGCTTTCTTAAAGTTTACTGGAGTACAGATTGATTTATTGTCAGATTTACCAATGATTCAGATGATTGAAAACGGATTGCGCGGAGGAATTAGTATGGCGTCGCATCATTACTGTAAAGCAAACAACAAATACTGGACGACTATGATCCGAGTAAAAGGTCTAACTATCTCATGTATTTAGATGCAAACAATCTGTATGGATGGGCAATGGCGCAATCACTTCCATTACGCAACTTTAAAATGTACACAGGTACAAAAAAAATATTCAAAAGGCATTAAAGTGGTTGAGCAGTTTGACGCCGGGTCAACAGCGTGGATACATTCTAGAAGTTGACTTAGAATATCCTCAGGAACTCCATGACCTGCATAATGACTATCCATTAGCTGCAGAAAGCCTAAAGATGGCAAAAAACAGAGCGCCTAAACTTGTGCCCAATCTTCGAGGCAAAAAAAATTATGTCTGTCATTACAGACTTCTACAATTTTATTTAAGACATGGTTTGAAGTTGACAGCTGTTCATCGTATAATTGCTTTTGATCAAGAACAGTTCATGAAACCATACATCATGAAGAACACTGATCTCAGAACTAAATCCACAGATGCTTCAGAAAAAGACTTTTTCAAGCTGATGAACAACAGCTGTTTTGGAAAGACTATGGAGAATCCGCACAAGCGCAAAGATGTCAGATTATTCACCAAAGAGAACGAAGCAATTAAGCTGACTTCAAAACCTAATTATCAGGACTTTAGAAGATTTCATGATCAGCTTTTGGCATAATGATGAAGAAAAAAGAAAGTCAAATTGGACAAACCTGTTTTTATTGGGTTTACTGTTTAGAATTATCAAAGCTTTTGATGTTGGAATTTCTTTATGACTACTTTAAACCCTGTATCCAGAGTCCAGAGTACTTTACACAGATACAGATAGTTTTGTTATAGATATCCCTACTGAAGACATCTATAAAGACATGGAAAACGAAGTAGCGAAAGGACATGCAGGATGGTATGACACATCTGATTACCCTAAAGATTCGCCTTTGCATTCAATTACTAACAAGAAGGTTTTAGGAAAGATGAAGGATGAATTATCTGGAGGGGTGATTAAGGAGTTTATTGGTTTAAGGTCGAAAATGTACGGTATTTCGAGCCAGGAGAAAATCATTAAGAAAGCAAAGGGAATATCTCGCAGTGTGTGCAGTCAAACATATCGCATGACAACTACAAAGAAGCATTGTTTGACAATAAGACTTTTCATCATGACAACGTAAAAACTGCGATCTAATCTACATGAGTTCAACACAACGGTTGTAACAAAGAAGTCATTAGATAGAACAAACACAAAACGTGTGTTTGTTAAACCGGAGTTTTTCATATGCAATCGGGCATTGGAGAACCGTAATTAATTAAGTGGAACTGTGTCTGGAGGGATTATCTGCAGTTCTTCCTTCACAAAAGATCTTTGAGGAGCCGGTTGTTTTGTTGTGTCAGTTTCTCGTAAATAATACACGGGCGGATTCATTTTTACAATTCTTTTTATTTCATATGGATCAACACTCCAAACTGGATCGGTTGCCCTAATGCGAGTGTCCCCTTCTGCTTCCCCCGGTAAATAAAGGTACCTTACTTTCAATCCAAATGGTAATAGTTTGCTGGATGAAGACTCTCCTTCAGCAACATTTATTGTTTTTCTTTTGATTGCTTGTACTGGTTTTAGCCCTTTAAATTCTTCATTATTCATTGCGCGCAAAACTGAGGGCAGTCTTCTAACCCATTCTGTGTTGCGTGAATTGTCAATAAGCTCTCTGTGATACTGGTAGGAAAAAAGTCTTTCAGCTAACTGTTTGTTAAAGTTTTCAACTAAAGCCTGTGATCTGTGAACTCCTGGAATGCCTCTTTTAATGGTAACTCTGTGTTTTAACAATAATTGATTCACTTGGCCTTTAAATTCTTTTCCATCATCGACTTGAATCATGTGGGGATAAGTTAAGGGGCCTCGTTGGTATATCAGTTGTATGGCCACAGCAACAGCAGAAGCACTCTTTTGTGTTAATGGTTCCGCATCTTTGTATCTTGAAGCTATGTCAATGACTGTGAGTGCGTACTTAAATCTTTTTCGTCTGATTGTATCATTGGGTAAATATAGAAGGTCCATTTGATGGGTGTCGTTCGGTATTGTATTCACAAAGTGTGGTCTCTGTATTCGCCTAGGTGCAGGTAAATAAATTTGCCAAATCGCTTGTTTAGATAACCCATTCTTTTGCTGTTTGTTCACTGACTCCTGCCGCTTGGCTTAGCTTTTTGATTGCTGTAATTCCCTTCCAATATCCTTTTGGCGAATAATAGATTTTGTTCATTTTTATTCAGCTAATTTTTAAGCGCAACAAAATACACAACGGTCATGCCAAAGACAATAAACACGATTTCTTGCATCTTTTGTTTTTCTGATGGTTGATAAAAGTCACTGAATTTTGGTGGGGCAATGTCTCGATTGGTTTGCCTGTTACAAGATAATATTCTTTTATTGCCTGGTCAACATTTTTAAATGTGAAAGGGCTGCATGCCCCTGTTTTTTCAGAGTATCGTTAATGAAATCTAACTGCTCAATTCTCTGCTTTTCATAGCGATCTTGTGCTGCAGCTAGTTGCTCCACAGCTTTGTTATGTCTTTTCTCTCGCCGTCATCCCGTAGTTTACTAAACGCGTAATTACTTCCGCTAAAAGCAAGCGCATTAACCACAGCGCCGCCTATCATCATTACGAGTGAAGCCATTTTTAAAAATGTTTTTTCTTTTTACATATTGTCTGAAATTATTCCTTGCTTAACTAGAAAATCTTTCGTAGCAAACGAAGCTGCAATGATAGCAATTAGCTTTGCTGAATCCTCAAAGTCTAGTTTGCCAAGATCTGCTGGCTTTATTTTTAACAAGCTTTTACCAAGCATCGTGTATCCTTTTCTTAGACCTCCAATAACAGCGAATGGTATACAAGGTTGGCAACAGTTTTTTTTCGGCGCTCATTTTAAAAAATAAAATAATTATAATTAATAAAAAACATGAACACCGATGATCTACTAAACCTTCCTGAACTTATGATTACAAATGACCTGGTTGATGAGCAAGCTATTATGCCAAAAAAGAAAGACTGTATTCTTTGGCAGCATGTGGAAAAACAAAACAGTTCCTCGGAAATGAATTCAGCATAGAACAGATTCAACAAATGTCGCCGCAAGACATTTTAAAGTATCATAACAGGTATGAAGCGCAACTTGGATCAAGAATGGTAAAAAGTGTAGGGCAAACGGTTCTTAGTTTGTACACTAAACTAGTCAGTAGATTTGCCCCCATTGATTCTGAACAAGACTTTATGTATGATTTAACGCAGGATCCAGTTTTAACAAAGTCATTAGAGTCTCTAGGATGTGATCTATACTACAGATTTGGAACATTGTTATCGCCATTAATCATGGGATTAATTACATTTAATCATATAGATTTTAATTCCCTTCAAAATGAACGAGCCAGAAAATCATCAGAATCAGAAAACATTGGATCAGGCGGAGAAAATGACCTCTAAAAGGCTTCCTCATCCGGGACGCATTGCGGCAGGAAAAAAAATTAGCTGAGTGGAACAAACAAAAAAAATTACAGTTACAATCACATAATATAGCTCATAATGAAAACATAACGCCGCCAACAGTTGTTTCAATGCCGGCTATAAAAACACCAGTTGATTCAAGGCCTACAGCACCAAAGCCTTCATGGAATATTGAACTTAAAACTGTTTGCCATTTTTTAGCGCCCTTGCTGCTGTTGGGGGCGGTTATTACGGTTATAAAATATATAAACAGCAACACAAGAACCAAAGTCCAAACAATCTCCACCACTAAATACAGAAATCGAACACAACAGCACGCCAGGAACGCCAACAACAAAAGATTATTTTGATCCATTTCAGATGCAATAATATTTAAGAACTTAAAATTTTTTTGATAAAAATAGACCATGGCGGATTATTATTTGTTTAAAATGATGGAGTCAATAAATAAAGACATGGAGTCTATAAAAGACATTTCCATAGACCAGAATTGTAATCAATGTGGTTGCTTACGATGTAAGAACTTCATTAAGATCTATGTTGACCAATCTCACGTCAATGACACTGAGCAAGACATCCTCGCCAATGACACGTTTTTTGAGGCGTGTGTGTACTATATTAGACATTTACTATTTAAGATAAAAACATAGATTGTTTTTTTTTGATAATTATAAGATAACTTGAATAAGAACTTGAGTAAAAACTTGATTAAGAACTTTATTAAGAACTTGGGTAACTTAATTAAGAACTTAATTAAAGAACTTGCAGTGACTTGATTAAAAACTTAACTAAGAACTTAAGGTGACTTAAGGCGACTTAATCAAGAACTTATTAAGAACTTAATTAAAGAACACTCCCTCAAAAGCAGCTTAAAAAATTTTCACTTCCTATTTCTAGACTATTCTAGAAAAGTGCAGGAAAAAACACTTACTTAAACTTTGGTCACTTGTAGGCGTCTGTCGGAAAAACTTGCAGGGCTGATTGTAGATTTGATATAATTTTAACAGCTGTTGTTATTGTGATGTTCAGCTGTTGAAGGCGTGGGTACAGGTTGAAAACTTTAGCCACTTTCATAACTTTATACCCCCAAGACGCGCTGATGCCACAGTTCTCATAAACAAAGTGTTGAAAATCAGTTGGTTCAAGACACATACAAAGTTTCAACATCCACATTCCATAACAAACATAATCACTAAGTAGAGCGGATTGTTTTTGATTAATTATATTTCCAGAATATTTTACTATGTTTTTGATTGTCAGAAGATCCTCTGTAGAATCATTGAAAACCGGAATGTCACAACCATTAATCCTGTCTTTGATTACATAGGTTTCAAGTTCATCCAACAGTTCTTTTCCTTTCATTTGCTCAAGTTGTTTTGAAGGCCGTGGCGATTTTTTTGCTTCGGAAAGAAATGAAAAATGCTGTGGTTTTTTGGGCAGATTCTTTTGTGCAAGGCTTCATATCCAGCAGCACTTTGTTCTCCTTGGCGATTGAAAGCGTTTTCTACTTCTTTCCAGTATGTTAAATGTTCTGAGTGAAATTTAATATGTTCTTCAATAGATTTTACAATTTCAGGATCTTTTCTAAACAGTTCTTCTTCAAGAGACATACATTCTTCATCATCAATATGTAGTTCTTTTGATAGCTGCAATAATGCTTTGTCTACATCATCACACTTAGCCATAGATCACAACAAACATTCAGCTCAGGCGTACTCAACAAGACTGTCACAGACTGTAAAACACGGGCTGGTTTTACCTCGTTAATGCGCCTGCGCAATGGACTTAAAGAGAATAAGGTCGGGTTAACTGGCCAGGTGAGCGCCACCGGCCCCCGCCTTATGGTGGTTACAGTTAGTTAATTACAGGTATCGCATGAGCCACCCAGGACCGCTGTGCATGGTACTGCCTTCCACAAACCCCAAGCCCTCTAATTTAGGGTTGTGTGTCTCAGCCAAGTCTTAGTTTGTGTTGTGGTGCTCTATTCTTGATCTCTGTCGTTGGTTTGTGCTTTTTTTTGGTTTTTGACAAGCATGGAGAATGAAAAACCCCTATTACCACCTCCCCTCCCAACTTGTGTGTGTGTGTGTGTGTGTGTGTGTGTGTGTGTGTGTGTGTGTGTGTGTGTGTGTGTGTGTGTGTGTATGCGTGTGTGTATGTGAGTGTGTATGTGCGCGCATACGCATGTATTTTGTGAAACGCAGAACACGTATGTCTATGGCTCCGAGACTGGTCTCTCCTCCGTGTCTAAATGGAAATATTATCTGAACCCACGAGCGATCCTTCCTCACACGTTGCTCTGAGGACAACTTGACCTTAACGGCTTTGGCTGAATAGAACGTCTCTCTCTCTTACACACACACACACACACACACATACACACATACATGGAGAGAACAGCATTTTACCAATCCTGGGGCACTTCGTCCGAAACTCTATCCTTTAAGTAGGCCGGCAACTAGCAATTAAAGGCTTACCTGCCCCACGCTGTGACCTTCACCGCTGTGGAGTGACAAGCAGAGCGTGGGAACAGTGCTCGTTTGTGTATGGGGTGCATTCAGCAACTGCTGCTTTTCCCCTACGTTACTCTATGGGTGCGTTCAGCCACTGCTGCTTTCTCTACGTTACTCTCTGAAAAGTTTAGTAAATTAGTATTGAAAACGGATAATCCTACACAGTATGTATGTTTGTAGGGTTTACTTGTCAGAGAACAGGAAAATGTCATCCTAGGGCGCCCAGCCGAACAGGGTGAGGGTGGTGAGCTAGATGAACATTTTCCTGTTCTCTGTAGTAGTATTGGTAGCAACAGCAGATATAAAACAGCAGCAGCAGCAGCAGCAGTAGTAGTACATGAGTAGTAGTATGGTAGCAACAGCAGATATAAAACAGCAGCATGCAGCAGCAGCAGTAGTAGTACATGAGTAGAGTATTGGTAGCAGCAGCAGATATAAAAAAGCAGCAGCAGCAGCAGCAGCAGTCAGTAGTAGTACATGAGAGAATGTACATATGTTCGTTCAAGACCACACATTGTTTTAGAACCAGTCTGATGTGAAAAAGGGGGGGGGGGGGGGGGGGGGTTCGTGCAGAATAACATGGGTGGTCTTGAACGAACAATTTATTACAATTCTCTACATGAGTAGTATATTGGTAGCAGCAGCAGATATAAAACACAGCACAGCAGCAGCAAGCAGTAGTAGTAACATGAGTAGTAGTATTGGTAGCAGCAGCAGATATAAAACAGCAGCAGCAGCAACAGTGGCAGTAGTACATGAGTATAGTATTGGTAGCAGCAGCAGATATAAAACAGCAGCAGCAGCAGCAGTAGTAGTAGTACATGAGTAGTAGTATTGATAGCGGCAGCAGAAATAAAACAGTAGCAGCAGTAGAGCAGTGTTTAAGCAGCACCTAATTGCTGAGAAACCTCCAGTGTCAAACACACAACACAAACACACACACACACACACACACACACACACACACACACACACACACACACACACACACACACACAGAGAGAGAGAGAGAGAGAGAGAGAGAGAGAGAGAGAGAGAGAGAGAGAGAGGAGAGAGAGAGAGAGAGAGAGAGTTTAAAAATGGGTGATTACATTCGTTACACTCGTTTTGATAAGAATTAGGCCCAATAAAATTACCATTCAGAAAACTGCCGGAATAAAACAAACAAAGAAACAAACAAAACAAAAAAACCTTTGTAGCATCAGTTTCTATGAAAGTAATCTCAGCTGCAAAATAGATGAAATTCAAATAAAACAAATACAGGTAAACACCACAAAAATATGACAATAAGTAAGAGGTCCGTTTTCTGTAATTGAAATGCACCAGGGATTTAGAATTTGTGTAAGTGTTGATACCTTTACATAATAGAATGAACCGTATTGTAAGGTGGATGGAATGGATAAGGAGGGAAGACGGGAGTACGAGATGGGGAAGAAAGAGAGTGGGCACATCCTCTTCCACACCAACACCACAGCTCGTTGGTTTTCCTCTCTCCTCTTTTATTTCAAATCATGTTGGATCGAACCAGCCATACCAAGCACCGACCTATTAAGAATAAACAAAAATTATCATAAACATGAGTTTTGTATAAAAACATATACAGAGAAACATAATCATTCAAATTAAGCCAAGACAAGTATCAAACGTTCATAATGAAATGGTGAAATATATATCTAAAGAATAGATCTTAGCTTACAAAAACATCTTAATATTGTCCCTGCAGCACATAGATATTACCAAAATTAAGGCGCAGGATTTATAAAAAAAAAGCAAAAGGCCTCCCCGTTGCAAACGGTAGGAGTAAAAACATATCTTTTGCAATCAATAACATAATCATATCATAATCATAACATTAACCAAAGGGAATCCCCGTTGCGAACGGCAGGATCAACAACATAATTATTTCATTATCATAACATTAACATTGAGACTCCCCGTTGCGAACGGCAGGAGTTATATAGAGTCAAAAGCATAGATCATAATTTCATAACAAAGAACAGTATTATAATGAACATACATAAGCACACACACACACAAAGGGAACTCCCCCGTTGCGAGTGGCAGGAGCAATGAACAATAAAATGAAATTAACATCTAATTTTAAACAGCTAGGCATCACTTGGGCCGTATAGCTGTTATACAATGTATGGAGAAAAAAAAAAAACATATGCGTAGTGTCCACACATATGATCAAACTCAGACGGGACATATTTTCCACATCAACCAGCCAACTAAAGCTATTTTCTTTCTCACCCACACACACACACACCACACACACACACACACACACACACACACAACACACACACACACACACACACACACACACACACACACACACCCTCAGGACAGCGCGTGCTACACGCTATGGTTCCACGTTTCACCTGTTAGGCCTACACCCCGGCCCAACAATGGCAGTTTGCTTCTCAGCCATGCAATGGACAACACGGGTGTAAATGTATTGAACAAGTGAACACTCACAGACTAACAGATTCAGCAAACCGAATAAACAAACCGACTGACCAGTGGCTACTCGCGCACAAAATAGCCACGTGAGTGCACGAACAATCGAATAGCATTCGCGTAATTAACTGCCTAATTACTCAGCCACGCAACCTTTCAGTCGCTCAAATAAGGAAGCAATCGAACACATAGATAAAACACTAGTTGTAACTCGTGACTTAACCCTATCCTCGCCAGTCAGCAAGGGCGACGTTTTCAAGCCAGTTTGTCTAGTGTTTGAACACAAGGAACCCGCGTTAAACTTTATCCACTAATCACAATGAAAGACGGCAACGTCTGTAATCTATATTTTCGGCATCAATTAATTGTTGAAATTGCCAACAGTAACATCTGTGACAATACTGTGTAACTGTTTCTGATTTCATTCTTATTAAACGCCAGCCCCCTTTCTTAGCTGCAGTAACTTGAATAATTGACGGTGGAAATTTGCATAATCACATTTTCCCGTCAATAAGAAAATGGAGTTTGTACAATAAAAATGTAAGAATATAGAACTTTTAACTTTCATTTACTAATGTTGTTTCACGAAGATAGTACTCTATCTGCCTTCACTCTGGGTAATACATAGCCAAACCAAAGGCAAAAACCATCAACATACTTTTAACATTTACAAACACCTGAATAACAGAACCAGCATCACAGCCTTCACCATATTCTGCTCAGTGAAGACATGATCTCAAAGCCAGAACGCTGGGAGCATATAGGCCTTCAAGCTCCTGTCAGCAAGATCTTTGAGAAAATGCCTTTGTGGCCTGAGTCACAATGGAACCTTCTTCTTCTGCGTTCCCTGGTCATGCTGGTCAGATAGAAAGTCCGGTAGCTTTGGCAAAGTCAGCGGTCCGTCGGAGTGAGTCTGCCGTTCCCCACAGCTTTTCTTGGAGTTCCCTGCACCGGGCCAGAACTCACGCCGCAGGCTGTCGAAAGTGGGACAGGACTGAAGTATGTGGGCTGGGTTTTGTGGGTCAGTGCCATATGGGCACTCATCTGTGTGCGATATGTTCAGGCTATAGAGGTGGGAGAGTAACTGACAATGTCCAGTTCTTAGTCTGAAGATGGCGACTTGTTGGGCACGCTCAAGATGGTGAATGTCATCCTTCTCTACCTCCACCTGTGGTCTTTCTCTCCATGCTGTCCTGAAATGGCTGCGGATGATGGTCTTCGCCTCTCTGTTGGATACAGCATGGGCTGTTTGGTCTCGTTGGCTGCCCGCCTTGGAGAGTCTGTCCGCCACTTCATTTCCGGCAATACCACAGTGAGAGGGAATCCACTGCAGGACTGGTGTTGTTTTTCTGCTCAAGGTGTGCAGTTCCTGTGTGATTTCCTGTAGGATCTGCACTCTTTATCTCCTCTAGAGGCTTTGGAGTACGGTTCGACAATCTGTAAGGAACACCGTCCTCAAGAACGTCAGCCCCGGGTGAAGCCTCCCGACACGGGAGGATGACCCGTTTGGCCCGTCCCTTGGGTCTTGACTTTCCCATGAGGAAAGTCCCCTGGGGCATACTCCTTACGAGGGGAAGCATGGAGAGGAGAGGGTTTCGGCATTTCGGCATCCGCGATCCAGCAGAAGCCCACAGTTGCCTAACCATACTCTGACGCATCCGAGTGGACGTGTCAGGTGGGGTCTCAGCAGAGAGATCCCCTAGCGAAGAAGTAGCGAAAGTACTCGCGGGACTATCGGCTACAGCACCGGAGTAGGTAGAAGTCCCTGTAGTCAAAGTACTGGTACTAACAGTAGGGACTACATTTTGAAGACCTTTCTTCTTCGACGCACGCGTCGCCATACCGCCAGCACCGGACGTTGCCATGACAACTATATCCTACGGTTCTCAAATAAGGGGAAAGACAATTCCACTTGAAAAAAACAGATACTGCGCGAATATGTCACGTCTCTTGGTGACCGACTGTGAGAAACAGCAAATCAACAGTGTCAACATACAATCTTTATTGAAACGAAAAAGACCAAAAGACTCCCGTGACCAAGTTACCTTCACGGCCCCGCGCTCACAAAAACAAGAGCGACAAGACAGTGAAGTTCACTAGTCAACAAAGAGCAACCAAACATTCAAAATAAAAGATAATACATAAAGAGAAAATGTCAAGGCTGCTCCCACTCTGGCAACACCGCGCTCCACAACACGAGCAACAGTTGCGGTGGCGCTCACCGACAAATAAATGACAGAAGGAATACGGACAAAGGAAAAAGTGACACTAACGTCCGATACACCCAACTGTACACAATAACCACCCGGTACAATTTTTGAAAGTGATTCAAGTGTCAGGTCGCGAACCTGGCAGTCGTCAAAATGAAAACCTAATACGCCACTTGACCACGCTCACACTCTACGGAGTGCAGAATCGTCAAAATAGAAAAAAAAAAAAAACTAGTTACCCACAAAGCAGGAATGGCAGACTGATTGGCGACAGAAAGGCAAGTTTTACGGCCGCATCTGCGTGAGGCACCCGGTGGAGAGAGGTCTGGACGCGGTCGCTTCCCCTTCGATTCCCCCCCCCCCCCACCCCCCCTGTTACGCCAGATGTTCATTCAGGCCACAAGAGACTCCCTACACGCTAGAGTCACCCAGCCAACCTCCCACAAACAAACACGACAAACTGACTAAACGTATACAAAACAGACGGAACTGGACAAGCACTCCACGAAGCGAGACAGCCAGCCAGAACCCTTCAAATCCCAGACGAGCCTCCACATATGTCAAATAACCATAATTTAATGGCACTATTACCCCCACATTTATAGTAACACTTCAAAATAATACAATTCTCCAACCACGCATCCAAACGACTAATCGTGCGTATGCACACTCGCAAACACAAAACACTCGTTCCCCTTGCACCCACAAACAAACAGTGGCCGAAGAATACGAGACCGGCGATTGTGACAGGGGCGGACGAGCGAGACCAAGCAAGTCCCAACCCTAAATCACCAGGTTCTCCCTATCCCCCGACTATCGCATCCCCAGATGCATTGAAAGGAGAGAGAATTTTGGATTTAATCCTGCGGACACTTTGTTCCGCGAGGTGACATATAACTTACAAAAGCGGAACAAAGTGTCCGCAGCTGTTTCAGCCTCAGTGTGAGTGGGTGAATGTGCACGTATACTCCCATGCGCGTGCGTTGTGTGCGTGCGGGTTTGCGTGCGTATGCACGCGCGCGCGCACGTGTATGTGTGTGTGTGTGTGTGTGTGTGTGTGTGTGTGTGTGTGTGTGTGTGTGTGTGTGTGTGTGTGTTGTGTGTGCATCTTAATTTTTGTTGACTACTTTTGTGCAACAGCACACAAAGTATAGATTACGCTCACGAGCGCACGCACACACACAGACACACACACATGCACACACACACACACACAGACAGACACACACACACACACGCACGCACGCACGCACGCACGCACGCACGCACGCACGCACGCACACACACACACACACACACACACACACGCACGCACGCACGCATGCACACGCATGGGAGTGTACGTGCACATTCACCCACTCACACTGAGGCTGAAACGGCTGCGGACACTTTGTTCCGTTTTTGTAAGTTATATGTCACCTCGCGGAACAAAGTGTCCGCAGGATTTCTGTGGACACTTTGAATGCCAGTCCACGGTACAAAGTGTCCGCAGGGAACAAAGTGTCCGCATGCGGACACTTTGTTTCTGTGGACACTTTGTACCGTCACAGCCGCCCTTGGCTTGTTGTAACTGATGGTGTTTTCAACTGTTGGTGACTCTTCCAGATGTTCTCGTGCTGTTGTGAGCTGCACGTGAAGGGTTTGGAGTTTCTCCTTCCAGAAAGGTTTGCAGTCCTTCCATCTTCCTCTTGGGATGCTCTGCTTTGCTGCTTGGAGAATACTTCCTGTTATACGCTGCACATTGTTGTTGATGTCCTCTGCAGTGTTGATGTTACTCTCTCTACAGCACTTGTCTGCCAGTTCTTCAAACTTGGTCCAGTCGGCTTGCTTATAGTTCCAGCTGGGTTATTTGCGAAAGGTGGTTTTTTTTTGTCCAGATAGTTTCAGGAGAACTGGTCGATGGTCACCTCCTCCTAGTTGGTCTTCGACAGTTCTATCATATGTTCTTTGGATGTCCTCTGATGCTAATGCCAGATCTGGGGTGCTTGTAGTCTTCCAGGCTCGGGAGAGACATGTTGGTTTGTCATCTGGCTTGTTGATCAGGATGAGGTTCTTATCTATCATCCAGTCTTCAATCATCTCGCCTTTTTTGTTTAACTCTTGGTACCCCAGGATGGTGAGTGGCCGTTGAAGTCGCCAACTATCAGTAAGTTGTTGTCTGATAGGGGTAGAGTGTGCAGCTGCAGGTCTTGGTCAGGTGGGCAATAGAAGTTAATGATTATGATGTATCTTCCTTGGAGAACAACTTTAATAGCAAGGAATTCATTGTCACCCACTGATCGTCCAATTTCTATCGCATGGATGGTGTTCCTGATGAGGGTGAGAATTCCTCCCTTGGAATGGTTGGTTCTGTCATGTCGGAAGAGCTCATATCCTCTGACGGCAACGCGATGAGCATCTGTCAGTTGAGTTTCCTGAATACAGATGATATCCACCTTTTCCGCCTTGAGGAAATGCTGCAGCTCAGGCTTCTTCATTTGAAGGCCCTCAGCGTTCCACTGTGCAAAGACAAGTGGGGTAGCTGGAATTTCCGACTGACTTTGTTGGCTAGTTGATTTCCTCTGGTGTTGCCATCCATTCAATTCCTGGTGTGTTGTCTTTCCAGTAGCACAGGGTGGCCCTTTTGAGGCTGAGGGCTCGGCACTGTCACCACCTGGCGGTCCGCGGGACGAGCACCATACCATCTTATATCCGTTTGGCGCATGACCATGATGGGTATAATGCGTACGTGTCTGGTCTTCTTCTGTGCTTTGGGTGCTGGATCAGAAGTTCTACCCGCTGTCCTCAGCCGACACATGCCGTCTTCAGAGTAGCTTATGGTTTGAATTCAGAGTTTCCTTCTCCTAGGTAAGCTGTCTACCACGGCTTATGAGTCGTTCCTACCCATTCCTGGAGTTGTCTTCATCCGCTTTTGCAGTCGTTAGGAGAAAAATCCTTACTGCTCCACCATTGGGGCTTTCTCTGGGTTTGAAGTCAGAGTTTTCCTTCTCCTAGATGGACTGCCTGCCAGGGCTAACGAGCTGCATCTACCCGTGTTTGGAATCGGAGTTTTCCCTCTCCTGTACAGACACCCTGCCAAGGCTAATGAGCGCCATCTACCCGTGTTTGGAATCGGAGTTTTCCATCTCCTGTACGGACACCCTGCCAAGGCTAACGAGCGCCATCTACCCGTGTTTGGAATCGGAGTTTTCCCTCTCCTGTACGGACACCCTGCCAAGGCTAACGAGCGCCATCTACCCGTGTTTGGAATCGTAGTTTTCCCTCTCCTGTACGGACACCCTGCCAAGGCTAACGAGCGCCATCTACCCGTGTTTGGAATCGGAGTTTTCCATCTCCTGTACAGACACCCTGCCAAGGCTAACGAGCGCCATCTACCCGTGTTTGGAATCGGAGTTTTCCCTCTCCTGTACGGACACCCTGCCAAGGCTAAACGAGTGCCATCTACCCGTGTTTGGAATCAGAGTTTTCCCTCTCCTGTACGGACTGCCTGCCAAGGCTAACGAGCGCCATCTACCCGTGTTTGGAATCGGAGTTTTCCCTCTCCTGTACGGACACCCTGCCAAGGCTAACGAGTGCCATCTACCCGTGTTTGGAATCGGAGTTTTCCCTCTCCTGTACGGACACCCTGCCAAGGCTAACGAGTGCCATCTACCCGTGTTTGGAATCGGAGTTTTCCCTCTCCTGTACGGACACCCTGCAAGGGCTAACGAGTGCCATCTACCCGTGTTTGGAATCGGAGTTTTTCCCTCTCCTGTACGGACACCCTGCCAAGGCTGATGAGCTCCGTCTACCCTACCGGTCTAGCCTGCGGTTCCTCTCTCAAGAGTTTCCGAGTACTAGCTTTGCTATCGCGCCGGTTACACGCGCCCGTGCCGCGTTAGCCATGACTTTGTCATGTCCATCCTGCCCCATATCCCAGTAGGAACACCCACGTTAGCGTGGCGTGGAGGTGCGACTACGGAGTTCACTCTTACATTAGTGACACTCCAGAGCACACTAAGTAAGAGATCTTCGCAAGACACAATGGAACCACTGCAAGCGTCTAAAAGTGTCTAAGATCTGATTTTGCTGGGCTGCCTTTGAACAGACATTCTATCCCCCAGGGCCCGACAACCAATGGGGCCGACCGCCATGTAACTGGCTGCGTCTGGAGAAGTGCAGAGGAAACAGACCCTTCAGACTCTGTACCTAGGGCAAAATCCATCAACGACTCCCACCTGAGGATATTTACCTCTCTAAAATCTCAAGTCCACCTCAGCAAAGACAACACGAACCACGGCTCCACGGTTTCCCTGGGGCTGTCTCCTCGGCCTATATATTAGTCTTCCAGGCCAAGCCATCCAGACCAGCCATGGTCAAAGAGAGGCTCAAGACCTCCTCAGGAAAAGCGAGACCAGTTACGATGTGGCTGAAGTCCAATGGCTGTCTCTTCAAAACCAGTCTGCCCAGACCAGCCATAGGCAAATTTCTGCTGAGTGACCAGCCTCTTAACTGGCATTCCAACCTGCCTGCTAGGTTACCCTCACTGTGATTCTATCACACGTTTGAGGGTTAACCACTACAAACTCTCTGTTCTCAAAGGTTGGCAGAATTGTACCCTTTTCAGTATGTCTCACAGTTTGAATGTTCTGGAAAAAAATGCTTTGATCAGAAGTGGAAAAAGTTTATTTCCTTCATTTGAACGATCACATGACAGGCGTTTGGAAAGACAATGTTTAATGACTTTTATGTTTGTTGGTGAATAAGCAAAGATGCGGGTTACAATTTCACCACCGAAAAGTGGACACAGTTCGAAACAGTTGCTGGGATACATGTCAAAATATGAATAGAATTAAAGGAAACTTCATCACTGTTGCTACTTAATTTGTGTGACACATCACTGCTTTAGACGCTACTATAAGCAAAGTAAAGCAGAAGACGGAGAACGTGATCTGGGTAGTAATTTATTCCATTATTTACAGATAGGCTCTTGTTTAACGACTACATTCAATCGTCTACATGTTGTGTGTGTGGATAGTTTGTTGTCCAATAGTTATTTATTCATGCATGTTATTCACAGCCTACTCTTTCTCACAGGGTATCAAAGCCCTGACAGCATGTGCTAAGGAAATGATCCATTCATTATCGAGACTTAAAACTAAAGTAAAGGTAAATCCCAGTCGTGTCTGGCTGATGAAATGAAATATCATAAATCGCATCGTCATGAACAATCCACAAGTGTGGCATCGACAAAAAAGACTGCACGGCTGTTTTCTATCTTGTGTTTGCTATTTGTCAGTTCTTCGAGTTCTGCGAGTATGTGTATGACACCTGGTGAAACGCATTAAAAAAAGGAAAGAAACAGAAAAGAAACCGCCATAAAACGTCAAAGAGAAAGAAAGTGAATGCACTGTGCTGCCAGAGACAAAAGACGTGGACAGCCATGAAACCTTCCGTGCTGTGTTCAACAACAACATAGTGACATGTCCACCTCAGTGTGCCCCAAAGACGAAAGACAACAATGAAACCTGTGCTGTGTTCAACAACAACATAGTGACATGTCCACGTCATTGTGCCCCAAAGACAAAAGACAGCAATGAAACCTTCCGTGCTGTGTTCAACAACAACATAGTGACATGTCCACCTCAGTGTGCCCCAAAGACAAAAGACAGCAATGAAACCTGTGCTGTGTTCAACAACAACATAGTGACATGTCAGGCTCAGAGTGAAGCCTCCAGTTCAAAGCCGTGAAGTGCGTTACAGTGAACAATCACCTCAGGGAGATACGATAAAGGAAAGGCAACAACTTGTAAACAAAACAGATAACTGTTAAAGCAATGTTCTGTCCGTAGGGTTTATAAGCATCGGCCTCCCCTACCCTACCCCCACCCCCCTCCCTTTTTTGTCCGGTCACAAAATTTTACAACCGTGTTTGCCGGAACATGTTCACCAGAAAACCGGTTGGTTAGTTTATCTGACTGCTTTCACCACTTTGGCTTCACAAGGGGAGTATTGTGCATGTTTATGTCTGTATTTTTTTTGTCGCTGAGGAAGGCATATTGCCGAAAATTTCTTGTCCTGTTTTGTGTCGTGCATTAAATCTTCGTTACTTCACACTTGTTTGTGTGCTCTTCTGCTTTTTTGTCTTGTTCCAGTAACGCTGCAGTTTGTTTCATTTGCTATCTGACTGCTGCTCACCTGCGCTTTGTATAAGTCAGGTGAGCTGAAACGATCAGGCAGTCTCTACAGCAGTTCCGGCAGTGGAACTTCTCAGTAGCCGAAGAGGGACTCCAAACGATTGCTGTGGCAGTCAGGTATTTCATTATTAGCAATTTTCAAATCGCAGACCAAAAATCGTTCTCCCCTCCTATAGATGACTGTAACTTTCTCAGCGCCTAGTAAGGATTTCAGAAAAAAAAAGGTTTTTTTTCTTTTTTTTTGTATATCTTGTGACTTGATAGGATGATAGGAGAAAAACTGGTTTAGAAAGTATGAACAGAAAGAAAAAAATATTGATGAGTGATCGAACAGGAGGTGGCTTAGCTAGTTCATGACTTTATGATGAAAAAAAAAGTTTTGTGGGCATTTTCCCCCAAGTTCTTGTGAAATATTATCTGTTGGTTATGAATATGATTAATAACCATGATGAATAATAGCCATGGGGAACGTATATAGGCTAGATAATCAAGGTAGGTATTAGTTCCCCCAGGTAAGTCGTTGTCCTGGTGTGACCGGGAACAGGCTGCCACTGCTAGACGGTCTGGGCGTAGCTGAGGCCTACCTCCTGTCTCCACCCTGCTGTGAGTGTGGGGAGGTCGACGAGGGAGTCGACAGTAACCTGTCCTGCCACTGCTAGGGGGTGTGGGGCGTAGCTAAGGTCTGCCCCAGCTTCCACCCTACTGAGGGTGTGGAGAGGTCGACGAGGGAGTCGAAAGTAACCCGACCTGCCACTGCGCCCGGTCTGGGCGTAGCCGAGATATACACCTTGTATCCACCCTGCTATGGGTGTGGAGAGGTTGACGTGGGAGTCGACAGTAACCCGACGTGCCAGTTGTGCCACAGCCGCCGCTGCTGCCGAGCCAGAGCCGCCGTTTTTGAGGTATTTCAACCAGCGACCTGTTGGGCCAGTCGTGAGAGAGCCGTCGCTTCTGCAGTACCAGGACCGTCGCTTTTGTGTTGTCAACATCGTGTCTGTGTGTGAGCCACACCACTTGTGTTGGGGCCGTCGCTCCTGTTATGGACAGAGCCGTCGCTTCGGTTCTGTGGAGACTCTGCGACCTGCTCCTGCTGACTGTATGAATCCCAGGAGAGGACTTCCTCTACAGCGGTCTTCGCGAGAGAAACGAGACGACTGAGAATTGTCGTGTTGGGCCAGACAGCCACAATGACTTCAGGTTTAGAAATGCGTCATGCTAGTAGTACTTTTTTCCGTGATACTGCCAGCCCTTCACAGACATTCGGATATTTACAGTTGAAATATGTTTTGTTTTGAATGTATGACACATGTCACGTTCGTAAGATAAAGAACTAGTAAAGGAAAAGCCAGTATGGGTTATTACTGGTTCATTATATTACTGACATGTGATACAAAACAAGTAAACGAAAAGCCAGTATGGGTTATTACTGGTTCATTATATTACTGACATGTGATACAAAACAAGTAAAGGAAAAGCCAGTATGGGTTATTACTGATTCATAATATTACTGACATGATACAAAACAAGTCAACGAAAAGCCAGCATGGGGTTATTACTGGTTCATGACATTACAAGTGTCTAATGGAGACATGTGATACAAACTGACATGTTAAAAGGTCCAACAACATCTCTTTGAATTGCCATCCATGGATTTACATCAGTGATATTATTGTTATGTTTTTCGTTGTTGTTTTTTTCGCTCGCTAGAAGCGTGTGTTTGAAAAATGCTGTATATTTGTTCGAGTGAAGAGCGCCCGTTTTTTCAACAACTGATAAAAAAGGCGAACCAATGTTAAAACACAAGCAAACGACAAGTAAGAATATCAAAACAATGTCGTTACATAGAAGTGGCACACATCACACACACACACACACACACACACACACACACACACACACACACACACACACACACACACACACACACACGAGTAAAAGTGAAAAAGACCAGACACGTTACCGTCCCCACGAGCGAAGAAGACTGTCAGCCCTCCCAGCCACAACACGACTGTTCCTACACCAGTGCCACCCACCATCCCCAGCATCACTGACACCAGGAACCGCTCACAGCGACGTCAGAGTTTGGGTTTGTTCAGCTCCTCTCCACAGGAAACACAGCACAACCGTCACTGTGACAATGGACCGGCTTGAGGACTCCTCTCCACAGGAAACACAGCACAACCGTCACTGTGACAATGGACCGGCTTGAGGACTCCTCCACAGGAAACACAGCACAACCGTCACTGTGACAATGGACCGGCTTGAAGACTCCTCTCCACAGGAAACACAGCACAACCGTCACTGTGACAATGGACCGGCTTGAAGACAAGTCCACTTTGTTCAGACTAACCCCTCACCGTATAAATCACATCAACCATCAATGGGAGAACGGAGCGGTCATTTCGTTCAGTTCAACTCTGTTCCATACAGACATTCACCAACAGTCACTGACAGAATGATTCAGCTCCTGGACATGGACGACACGTCTTAACTCTACTCGCCCAGGTCGTCAACTGAACTCTAAACATCAGCGCAAGCTGGGTGTGTGTGAACAGAGACGGAAGTAGATTCAATGCACGGTCAAAATCCCCTGCACTCAGTGTACTGATGGTACAGGTGACGATGCTTTTTTTTTACACGTTTGAAGGGTAGAGCAGCGAGGTACGT
>JAFLJL010014656.1:134602-151328 GCA_018398815.1 Conus ventricosus | reverse complement strand
GTGACGCCTTTTCTCTTTATGGAATATATCAGAAAGTACTTGGCCGATCTTTGTGAAAATTAGCAGGTATGTTCATTATGGGTCACGGATGATACCCGATGTTTGAGTTTACCCCATTATAGCTTTACTAACGGCTGTAACGCCTGTAACGGTTTTTTCTTCTTTATAGAATATCTCAAAAAGTACTTGGCCGATCTTTCTGAAAATTTGTAGCTTTGTTTTTAATGGGTCAAGGATGATGCCCGATGTTTTAGTTTACCCCATTAATAGCTTTACTAACGGCTGTAACGGCCTGTAACGGTTTTTCTTCTTTATGGAATATCTCAGAAAGTACTTGGCCGATCTTTCTGAAAATGTGTAGATATGTTCATTATGGGTCACGAATAATGCTCGATGTTTTAGTTTATCGTTATAACCGTTACTAACGGCTGTAACGGCCTGTAACGGGTTTTCTTCTTTATGGACTATCTCAGAAAGTACTTGGCCGACCTTTATGAAAATTAGCAGGTATGTTCATTGGGGTCACGGATGATGCCTGATGTTTTTGTTTGTCCCGTTATAGCCGTTACTAACGGTTGTAACGGCCTGTAACGGTTTTTCTTCTTTATGGACTATCTCAGAAAGTACCATGGCCAATTTATAAGCGGTTTGGATGATCTTGTGACAAATCGGAGCCTCTGTCCATATGTATGTGGTGTAATGCTGAAAATGGATTAAACAACCGTTTAAAAACCGTTATTCTGCCGTTCTTTCTTATATATAGGTGGATTTTAATGACATTTCGTATATAGAAAGGTTATCACACACAAATGGCACTTCTATATAGTGTTTTCAAATTTTGACCGTTAAAAAAACCGTTTTTCTTGACATGTTGTCCGATTTCTTCTTCTCTTCTCTTCTTTCTTCTTCTTCTTCCTAAAATACTGGATCACTCAAAAACGAGTAGGTCACCAGCGCGCATGTTAAAAAGTAAAATAAAATAACATAAAATAGTGCGACTCAGACTGTTGGCCCTTGGAGCAAATTCGGCAACAAGGGGTCGCACTCGATATTCAAGAAGTTAAAAGCAATGGCCAAATTCAGGCCCAGATAACAGTAAATATCTGGAAAAGTTAAAATAGAAAATCGTCAATATGCAGATATCAAAACGGTCGTATCAATTTTGTTTTTTAACGAGGCTGCATTTGTGGCAATCTTGATGGCACCCGGCAGTGAGTTCCACAGCCGTACAGAACTAGGATAAAATGAATGTAAGTGGCTGTCAATATTTGATGCAGGTATGGTATAAACATTGACCGCCACTCCTGGTGCTACTTTTATTCAATACTAGTTGTTCCATTGGAATATCAATTACTTTAGCTCTGCCTTTGAAGATGTTAAGTTTGATAAAAGCTCTTCTCTCTTCTAAGGGTTTCCATTCTAATTTCCTCATGTTCTTCCTAGTATTCCCCTTTTCTCTGATGTGGTTCCCTGTTACGAACCGTGCTGCTCTCTTCTGAATCTTTTCGAGGTTATCAATGTCCTTTAGATGCTAAGGATCGCAAACTGAGCAAACCATATTCCAGTACTGGTCTAACCAGTGTTCTGTAGCAGTCGTCTTTAAACCTTTTGGGGGCAGTCATTGATATTCCTGTATAAGAAAGCTAAGGTGTTGTTTGCTTTCTACATACTAAATTGTAATGTTCGTTCCATTTGAGACGACTATCTTTTATCACTAACGGCTGTAACGGCCTGTAACTCTTTTTCTTCTTTATAGAATATCTCAGAAAGCACTTGGCCGATCTTTCTGACAATTTGTAGGTACGTTCATTATGGGTCAAGGATGATGTCCAATGTTTTAGTTTACCGTTGCAGTCGTTGCTAACGGCAGTAATGTACTGTAACGCTTTTTCTTCTTTATGGAATATCTCAGAAAGTACTTGGCTGATCTTTGTGAAAATTTGCAGGTATGTTCATTATGGGTCACGAATGATGCCCGATGTTTTAGGTTACCCCGTTATAGCCGTTACTAACGGCTGTAACAGCCTGTAACGGGTTTTCTTCTTTATAGAATATCTCAAAAAGTACTTGGCCGATCTTTCTGAAAATTTGTAGGTATGTTCATTATGGGTCACAGATAATGCCCGGTGTTTTTAGTTTACCGTTATAGCCGTTACTAACGGCTGTAACGGCCTGTAACGGTTGTTTTTCTTCATGGAATATATCAGAACGTACTTGGCCGATTTTGTGAAAATTAGCAGGTATGTTCATTATGGATCATGGATGATGCCTGATGTTTTAGTTTACCGTTATAGCCATCACTAACGGCTGTAACGGTCTGTAACGTTTTTTTTCTTTTCTTTTTGGAATATCTCAGAAAGTACTTGGCTGATCTATGTGAAAATAGCAGTAGTTCATTAGTCATGGATGATGCCTGATGTTTTAGTACCTTCCTATTAACGAAAACAAGGGAAAAAAGGGGGATAAACACGTGAAACATGTTTGGGAAATGGTTAACTTGCATGTTTTGGGGGAATGGCTAAGTAGCTGTTCTGGGAAGGGCTAAGTGGCTGTATCGGGGGAAATGGTTTGTAGCTGTATTTGTGGAATGGAAAAGTAGCATGTACGGGGGATTTAAACTAGCGTATCTGGGGAAGGCAAATTACATGTTTTGGGGGATGGCTAATGTGCTGTATTTGGGAAGGATAACGTGTGTTTGGGGGAAGGGAACGTAGCTGTTCTGGGGGGCAATGTCATTTGGGGGAAGGGTTAACGTAGATGTATTGGGGAATGGTTACGTAGCATTTCGGGGGAATGGCAGGTTCTAAGACATCAAATAAAAGGGAAAACCTTGAAAATTTTGGGGTAAAGTTATGGATACGATTTCAAAAAACAAAACGTTGCAAAAAATGGAGGGATTGGGCCTGTTTTTTCAACAATAGGGGTGGGGCCCTTTCTTTCCACAGGAGTGGGTTGCTGTCTTACCACAAAGGGAGTGGAGGGGGGCCTGTCTTTCACACCATGGAGTGAGTTCCCTGTCTTTCCACACTGGGGGGGAGTGGTCTGTCTTTTACACAAGGGGTGGGGGGTTTTTGGGGGGGGGCCTGTCTTTCCCCCCTGGGGGGGTTGGCCGTCTTTCACAAAAAGGGTGATTTGGCCGTCTTTCAACAATGGGGTGGGTAGGCTTTTTTTCCCCCCCGGTTTTGAAAATTTTGACCGATTTCTGGGGTGTCTAATCTACCCCGGTTGGTTCCCGGCGTAATGTCGTCTTCGGGGGGGTTACCAGGCAGGAAGGCCTTCCCCTCGGGCCCCTTGCCGTTTTGGAGGATTCCATGTGGGGACGTAAAAAATTTCTGCATGTCTGTTGCATCTGCCCCATCCCTTGTTGGGGGAACCATTGGAGATGGTTTTGACTGATCTGTCTGCCCCAGCCGTTTTTGGGAGAAATCCATGTGGATATGAAGTTTTGCGCTGATCTGTCGTATTGGGTGAGGGGGGCGTGAGCGTAAAGGGGGAGGCGGGCGCACCCAGAAATTAAGCCCGAAGCCGTGCTTGGAGTCGAGTTTTTAGTGGCGCGTTAGTTTTTTTGAGAGAGTTTTAATGTGTCTGTGTTTTTCCCCTCGATTGTAAGATGTCATCAGTGGAAAAAAAAAAGGATTGTTGGTGTGGTTGTGTGGTGGTGTGTGTGGGGTGTGGTGTTGTGGTTGTGGTGGGGGAGGAGGGATGTTCTTTGATCTGTTTTCGTTTTTTTAAAAGATGCCCTCAAGACCCTCAAAACATACAGTGATTTCTGAAAAACCCCCAAATCGTGGCGGTGCCATATACAGTGTTTTGTTGCAAATCCCAATCGGGGCGGGGACTACGGATTTGCTGTAAAATCCAACGGGGGTGGGCCATACACATTTTTGCTGTAAAAATCCCAATCGGGCGTGTGCCATATACGTGATTTGCGTAAAAAATCCCTCGGGGCGTGTGCCTATCTGTTTGCGTAAAACCCCAATCGTGGGTGTGCCTAACATGTTTTGCGTATAACCCCAATCGGGGCGTGTGCCATATACAGTTTTTGCTGTAAAACCCCAAATCGTGGCGTGTGCCATTACGTGATTTTTAAAACCCAAATGTGGCGTGTCCCATATACTAAGTGCTGAAAAATCCCAATCGTGGCGTGTGCCATATCAGGATTTGTTGTAAAACCAATCGTGGGTGGGGAAAATTACAATGATTTGCTGTAAAACCCCCAATCTGGCGTTGCCAATACAGGTTCTTAAACCCCATCGTGGGGTGCCTATACATGATTTGTTTAAATACCCAATCGGGCGTGTGCCATATCGGTTTGCGAAAAACCCCCAACGTGGCGTGGGCCTTTCAGTGATTTTGAAAAATAAAAAGTGGCTGTGCCTATACAGTGATTTGCTGTAAAATCCCAATCGGGCGTGGCCATATACATGATTTGTTAAAAAATCCCAATGTGGCGGTCCCTTTAACTGATTTGCTGAAAAATTTCCCATGGGCGTGTGGCCTATACAGGATTTGCTTAAAATCAAACGTGGCGGGGCCCCAAATTCGTGTTTGCGTAAACCCCAAATCTTGGGTGTGGCCTTACGTGATTTGCTGTAAAATCCATCGGGGGGTTTGGGGCGGTGGGGAAAGCTTTAAAAAAGCAAGGGGGTAGTTGGGTTTAAATTTGACCGGCTTTCTCAGTTGATTTTTTGGCCCCTTAAAAACGTTTTCCCCCTGGAGGGGCCGGGCCATACGTCCCTCTACACTATAAAGGGAAAAAAAAACGCTTCTGATGGAGTTGTGATTTTTTGGGGGGTCTCCTTTGGGGGTCCCTCCCCCTAAACCACAACAATGTGCACTCTTAAACTTTTCCATGCAGTCCTACAAAAAATTGTGCCACCTTCAGCATGGGTCACCCTCATAAAGGATATTCCCTTCTTGTGATTTGAGGATTTGTGGGGTTGGGCTTATATAGGGCTTATCTCACTGCTGGTGTCGGCCTCTCATCTATACCAACTGCTAATTCTTTCTCCTGGTTATCCCGTGCCAATCTGGTGTTGGTGCCCATCACGTTGTGTCTATTTTTTGTCTGTCTGTTGTGGGCAGGCGAAAGTAGAAGGTCACCGTGTTACGTGGGCGTGTGTCCCGTGTTAGTGGGGCAGGGGTAGGTCCTGTGTTTGTGGGCTGGGTATCATTTGTGTCCGGGGGGCTTAGTGGGGTCACTGTGTTTGGGGCAGGGGTAGGTCACTGGTTTGTGTGGCGTATGGGTATTGTTTGCGGGGGGGGTAGGTGGTCCGTGTTATGGGGGCCCGGGAGGCACTTGTTACGTGGGGCATGGGTAGGTCTTTGTGTTACGTGGGGGCAGTGGTAGGTCATTTTTTCGGGGGGAGTAGGTGGTCACTGTTTTTTGGGGGGCAGTGTAGGTCATTGTGTTAGTGGACAGAAGTATCCTGTTTAGGGGGACAAAAGATAGGTCACGTTCTGGGGGAAGTAGTAGGTCCTTGTTCATGGGGTAATGTCACTGTGTTAGGGGACGAAATATCGCTGTGCTCGGGGACAGCAGATAGTCACTGGTTCGGGGGAAGTTAGGCCTGTGTTTACGTGGGACAGAAGTGGGGCCGTTTACGGGGCGCAGATGGGTCATGTGTTACATGGGGCAGTAAGGTCCTGTTTTCTGGGCCCCAATGGTCACTGGCGGGGGAAAGAAGGCACTGTTTTCGGGGGGCGAAGATGGGGTCCTGTGCTACGGGGGACAGAAGATGGTCCTTTTACGTGAGACTGTAATACCCCATTGGGGCTGGGACAAAGGTGGTGTTTTTTAGGGGCCCGGGGCATCGTTCATCTTTTTTTTTAGGTTTTAAGTAGGTTCACTAAATACTTGGGGGGAAGATAGGTCATGTGTTCCGTGGACGAAGATGGTAATTGTTCGGGGGAGGGGAGTGGTATATCAACCACTGCCAGCTTTTTCAAACCAGTTTTGCCCGTGGGGTCAAGCGATGGGCATTCCAAGGGCGGGGAAAAACCCCAGACCCTTGGTTAAAATGTGGTAGGTGTTTGGGGTTTTATCCCCTGTTCCCCCCTTTTTGGGGCACAATCTCTTGGAGAAAGAAAATAGGGGGTTCCCCTCATTTTTTCCAAGCATTGACAAAAACAAACAACAACAACAACAACAAAAACAACAAAACCAAAAAAAGGATGGCCCCTTGATAAAACTCGGTTATTGAATGCATTTGTCCCATAAAAAAGTGTACGTCCAAGTTTTTCAAGAGCCCCCCATTTAAAGCAGAAAATTTATTTTGGGAAGGTAAAAAAATTGGGCCGTCATCACCTTTGGTCATCCCCCTTTTTGAGAAGTAAAAAGAATACTTTGGGTCCGCTCAACCAAAATCACCCCTTTTGTTGGGGAAACAGTTTTAAACTGTCGTCAACTCGAGTTTCCCCCTTTATTTAAAGGAGTAACAGCCCTTTGGGGTCTGTCTCCTCAAATCATCTCCGCCTTTTTACCTTTGCTTTTGCGTCGTCTTTGGGCCCGCGGTAATTGGGGGGGTGTTTCACGTCTTTGGCCTCAGGTAAGTGTGGGGGGGTGTTTCAGCTTTTGGGGCCGATGAAGTGGGGGTGGTTGCAGTGCCTTTGGGCCCTCGGGGGGTGGGTTTTTTTATTTTAGGTTTTTCGTGGCCTGCGGGTAAAGTGTGGGGGGGTTGTCTCGTCGTTGGCCTGCTTGAATTTGGGGGTGGTATTTACAGTCGTCTTGCCTGCGGGGTAATGTGGGGGGTTGTCGTCGTCTTTGGCCGCAGGTGAGCGGGGTTGGAAAGGCCCAAAAAAACCAAAAGGGGGTTGCACAATTT
Source organism: Conus ventricosus (assembly GCA_018398815.1). NCBI lineage: Eukaryota > Metazoa > Mollusca > Gastropoda > Neogastropoda > Conidae > Conus > Conus ventricosus. The sequence goes on along the minus strand of JAFLJL010014656.1, from coordinate 144,504 downwards.
TCAATGAAATACACATTTGGGGAAAGTCATGTCCAAATTGGTTCAATGTAAAACAGGTCATATCATCTGCCCAAACAAGGTTTCAATGTATACATGGTCGATGGATCGTGTCCAGAAAAGGGGTTCAATGAAATACCTGCCTGATGGAGCATCTTCTTTTTCTTCTTCTTCTTCTTTTTTTTTTTTCTTCTTCTTTTCTTTTTTTCTTCTTCTTCTTCTTTCTTTTTCCCTAAATACTGGTTCACTCAAAACATGGTCCCCGGCTTTTTAAAAAGTAAAAAATGCAAAAGTCGACTCAGACTGGGGCCCGAGCAAATTTGGAACAAGGGGATCGCACTCGATATTCAAGAAGTTAAAAGAAAAGGGCCAAATTCGGCCCAAAACCCAAAAAATCTGGGGTTTTAAAATAAAATCGCCTTGCAACTGAAACTGTCGTTAAATTTGTTTTTTAAATGAAATTGCATTTGGGGCAATTTTAGGCCCCCCGGCAATGAGTTCCCAGCCGTCGAACTGGGTAAAAAAGTAAGTGGCTGTAAATTTTTGATGAAAGGGTTGGTAAACTCCCCCCCGGGTCTACTTTATTAAATATTAGTTTCCGAAAATGTGTTCAAAGAAATGCCGTTGCGAGGATTCAGTGTCCGCATGTTTTCAATTAATACACATGTTTTGGGGGAGTAGGCCGAAATTTTCAAAAAAACACGGTCGGGGGGTCAACGGGTTCCATCAATTGTTCAATTTCTACGCGTCCCCTTGGAGTAAACATGTCCACGGGCAAGCAGGGTTTCCCCCTGTATTCGGACTGCAGTGGAACGGGGTCAGGGACCTGGCAAAAATTTTGGACAGATTTCTGCAAAATTTTAGGGGGTGAGGGAAAGAGTTCTGTAATTTAGGGCGGTGATGAAAGGGTTCTGAAAATGTTTGGTGGGGGTGAAAGAGTTCTGCAATTTATGGCGGTGGTGAAGATTTTCGCAAAATTTTTTGGGGTGAGGAAAGAGTTCCGAATGTTTGGGGGGAGGAAAGTTTTTCTGCAAATTTTATGGTGGTGAGTAAAGGTTCTGGGGAAATTTTTTAAGCGGGGGTTAAAAGGTTCGCACAATGTTATGGGGGTAGGGAAAAGATGCCCCAAAAAAAAAACAGTAGTATTTTTGTTTGCGTTTCAAAACCGAAACAGTTCAAAAAGCCCACTGTACAGCAAAAAACACCACCGAGAGGGGGAATCGTTGGAGAGGTTTTGGGGGCGCGCGCGGTGCGACGTCATGCGTGCGGCGGCGTCGTGGTGTGTTTGTTGTGGTGTTGGTTATGTTTGGTGGGGTGTGTGTGGGGGTTGTGTTGTGTGTGTGGGGGGTGTTTGTTTTTTGTTTGTTTTGGGTTGTGTGTGTGTGTTGTGTGTGGTGTGTTTTTTTGGTGTTGTGTGGGGGTTAATGGGCGTCTTTTTAAATCAACTGCCAATGTCTTTTTACCTTTTATTTTGGGAGGGAAACCCTGAATTCTTCCGGGTAAAACCCTCCGTTTTGTTCCCATTTTTGCAAACCTTACCGGTTCCCCCCCCCAAACCTAGTGACAAAAAAAATAAAAAAGGAAAAAAAATTTTTTTTTGACAAAGGTCCCTTTCCATCCGCCATCCTAAGCGTGTTCGACATCGTTACAAGGCCTCTCCCAAAAACACGTGAGGCAGGGAGAGCGACCCCCCGTGCTGGGGGATGACGGCCCCCCCCACACTGTGGAAATGGGAAGCGCCGGCCTGTGCTGTCTGGGGGGTGGGCCCCATCCACACCAGTGAGGCATAGGGGAGCTACCCCTGTGTTCTGGGGGGGCCGGCCTTCCACACACAGTGAGGGTAGGATGACCAGGTTGGCTGTTGGGCGTGAGGGGCCTTCCACCACAGTGAGGCAGTGGAAGTGACCGGGCCGTCTTTTGGGTGGTGAGGGCTTCCACACACGGAGACGTGGAGAGCTGCCCCAGGCCTGTGCTTCGGGGGTGACCCCCCCCACACATGTAGGCAATGGGAGGCGCCGGCCTGTGTTTGGGGGGGGGTGGGGCCCCCTCCCACAAAACTCGTCCTTACTGAAACAACATCGGTCCCCGCCCTTCCGACCAAAGGGAGGGGTGGGGGGAAAAAACCCATGGGAGGGGGAGAGTGAAATACATGGGGGAGAGGTGGGGAGAGAAAACCCAAGGGAAGGGGGAGGGAAACCCATTTGGAAGGGCGGGAGTAAAATCCCTTTGGGAAGGGGGGGAAGTGAAAAATGGGGGGGTGGGAGTTGAATTCCGTGGAGAGGGGGGAAAGGGGAATACCATTTGGAAGGGGGGGAAGGAATTCTATGGAGTTGGGAGGTAAAACCCTTTTGGGAGGGTGGAGGTAAAAACCCATGTGGGGGGGGGAGGTGAAAATCCCTTTGAGGGGGGGAGAGGAAAATACCATTGGGGAGGTGGGGAGTAAATCCCTTAAGGGGGGTGAAATACTTTTGGGAGGGGTGGGGGGTAAAATCCATGGGGAGGGGGGGAATGAAATCCAAATTGGAGGGGGGGGAAGGAAACCCCATTTGGGGGGGGGGGGGTAAAATCCCCGGGGGTGGACGGAAATACCTGGAGCGGGGGAAGGCAATGTTCATGGTTCCTTTCCCCAAATTTTCTTAAAATTTCAAAAAAGGGGCTCCAAGGGAAAAAAGGGATAAAGAGCTGCTCGCCTGAAGCTGGGGGTCAACCCAGTCAACCCCCGGGCCCAGGCGAAAAAAATAACAAAACCCCCAGTATTTTTCCCCCTTGGCGTTGGAGTGGGGATAGCCCCCGGGTTCCTTCACAGCATCAAATTCGGTTTCCCCCCATCCTCCCTAAAAAAATCTTGGCTTATAAAAAACCCCGGAAAGAGGGGGTTTTTGGGTACAAGTTAAACCCTTGGACGTACGCAAAATGCTTACATGGCCTAACGTGAAACAAAAAACAAAGCCCCCGGGTAAAAATTAAACGATCTGTACAAACCCAGTCACATAATGTAGCCTGCAGCAAATACGGACATTAAAAAGATGTCCCGTCTCCGTCACATCGTGAGTTGGTTTTGGGTCGTTCCCCCTCTCTTTGGTTCGAGCGGGGCGACAATCAAAAAATATGACTTTAAAGGGAAATTGAATATGGTGGATCCTCAAAAGGTGGAAAAAGTTCAAGTAAACTTTGGTTTTGGCCTCGTACTCATTTTAATGATTTTCAAGGCCAAATGCCCCTCTAATCAAACAACATAGCTACGGATCTAAAGTTGGACATCAATGCACTACTGGGGCAACAGACAAAAAAAACTTTGTGGAAGTTGGGGGCAAAGCCCCTCCGAATTTCCGGCAATGATCACAGGGAAAACCTTTCTGTGACTGCAAAAAGAACGGTGGAGAAGCGGTTTGTACAGCGGAAAATTTTTTGGGAATCTTGCAAGAAACGGTGCAAAGCTAGCGGCAGGCTCAAAAAAAATTCGGTAATCCCTGGTTTTTAAGAAAAACTGCCCCTGGAACTGGTGCTCCCCAATTGTTCGAAAGGGGGCCCTGTGGGGTTTCTGAACACGCAGAATTAAAAACTTAGTTTAGACAGGTCGTTTGAGTGAATTTCATTTTTGACACGTGAACTTTTACGCTAATCTTCATATTGTTCGCCATTGCTAGTCATGTTTGGTCTTTTTTTTTTAAGTATTTCTTATTTGTTTTACCCCATTTTTCTTGGCCTTGGGGCCATTATTTTCAGATTTTTTTTTTTTCTTTGTTTTTTCTTTTTGTTTATCCTTTTATTTACCATACACAGTTTTTCTGTAAAAGGTGTTATCACCTTCCACACGAGAATTTCTGCGGTTGCCTTATTCCCTATCACTTCAGGGGATCTTTTATGCCCCAAAGGGCCTTGCCATGCCAAAAACCATCTTTTAGGGCCAAAAGGCCCCTCTGTTCCCCCCCCAAAGGCCATCTGTTTCCAGCAAAGGCCTCTGTTCCCCGCTAAAAGGCCTCTTTCCCTCCAAAGGGGCCCGTTGTTCCATGCCAAAAAGGTCGTCTGTTCCTTGCCAAAAAGGCCAGTCTGTTCTATGCCAAACAAAAAGGCAGTCGTTCATTAAAAAGGCCCCTCTGTTTCCCGCCCAAAAGGGCCGTTTTCCATGCTAAAAGGCCAGTCTTTTTCCATGCCAAAAGGTCGTTGTTCCCGCCCAAAAGGCCCCTCTTTCCATGCCAAAAGGCCAGTCGTTCCCTCCCAAAAAAAAGTTGTTCCCTCTAAAAGGGCTGTTCATCCCAAAAGGCCCGTTTTCCTCATTTTTATATTCGTGTTACAAGCATACAGTTCTTTTCATTGTTGAAACATATTTTTTTAGGTCCCCTCTTTGGCCCCCGTTGCTCATCATATTTCCCTTCTTTTTGCAAAATTTTTTATCACTTTTCCGTCCAAATTTTCTGTGCATTGTTACTCTCATAGACATTTTCTGCTCATTAACCCTTGTTCATATTTTTATTTTACACTGTTCGTTCCCTTTTCCGTCTCATTGGACAGGTCACTTATTCTTTCCATTGGGAAAACCTTGTTACATTTCAGTGTTTTTCCTTGTTCATTTTTTTGTTTAGTTATGCATTTGTTGTTTTTCCATTACTATTCTTTTTTTTTATGATTTTCTTGCTTGGGGGGTTTCCCTTTATTCACAAAGGGCGTATTCAGGGTTTTATGTCCCGGGGGTTTGAAGGATTTTGGGGGGCCATGTTCCCCAGCCGTTCCCCCGGGTGTCCCAATCGCAGGATAAGATCAGGACAGGGACCCCCGTAACACGGGTACACAGGAGACACGTGTACAGGGAAGTGAAACTCCCCAGGGAGAGTCTCCGCTTGTGATGTCAACTTGCAACCCAGGGGGCCGGTAAGGTTTGTCAGTCACATGATTGCAAAAACATTGTACGGGAACTTTCATGAAACCCGTGTGTCCCCTTTGACCTGGGGGACCGGAAACTGTGCACAGGTAAACTGTCTACAAACATGTTCCCATGTGACACTGGTCACAGGAACCGGTATACAGTGGCAAATGTCATGTCCCCAGTGTGTCCCCGAGAAGCCACGCCCGGGGCCCCCCCGGATCTGGGGCGTCTTCGCACCCGTTTGCTATTAAAATCCTGATAAAAGGCTGACATTTTGTTTTCCTTTTTTGGTCCAAAATGCATATTCCGTGTGTTTCTTTCAGTCGAGTTGCAAGTTGGAAAAACTCTGGCGCCCAAAATTAAAATTTTCTGGCCTGTCGGTACAAATTTTGTTGGCTCGCGGCTCCCGTACCTCTGTGTATTTCTCTGTTTGGGTTTGGGCCCTAAACCCAAGGGGCGAAATTTTGAACCCAGAAAACCGGGGCTGTCTGTTTGCCCTAAAAAGACCCGTAAAAAGGGCTTCCAAGGAAAATCCCGTTTTTGCTGGTCAGCTCTGTCGAAGAATGCCTTTTTTGGTCAGCTTACCCGTGTCTGAAAAGGCCCGCAGACACGCAGTCACAAAGGGTTTTAATACCCTACAAAAATTCTCCCTTTTTTTTTTTCATTTGAAATGCAAAAATCGGTTTCTGTTCTTTCTTCCCCTTTCCCCGGCAAAGAAAGACAAAAACCCCAAACAAACACAAACCCAAAAAAAACCCGAACATAGAGCCCCACCGACCCTGCCGTTCCCTTCCCCAAAAAAAATGGGGAGGGGGGGGGAAACAACGAAAAAAAATGATTTTACGCCACTATAGCTGAGACGATGATGTCGTGTCCTTTTCATCTTCATCCATTCTGCAAAACTTGTTTGCTGCCTGGTTCAACAGAAACCTAAGAAACCTCCCTTCATGGCAAATTCACCTGTCTGAAAAAACATCACAAGGGAGACAACAGCCAACCTGGGAGAGAATTCTTTGCAACATTCAGGTCCGGCTTTCCATAACTCAGGGCGACTGAGTCTGACTGTACTGACTTCAGTAAAATAGGGTAAGGCGACTGAGGTCTGAATGTACTGACTTCAGTATAATAGGGTAAGGTCGACTGAGGTCTGACGTACTGACTTCAATAAAATAGGGTAAGGTCGACTGAGGGCTGATTGTACTGACTTCAGTATATAGGGTAAGGGCGAGTGAGGTCTGAATGTACTGACTTCAGTATATAGGGTCAGGGCGACTGACGTCTGAAAAGTACTGACTTCAGTATATAGGGTAAGGTCGACTGAGGTCTGACTGTACTGACTTCAGTATATAGGGTAAGGCGACTGAGGTCTGAATGTACTGACTTCAGTATATAGGGTAAGGTCGACTGAGGTCTGACTGTACTGACTTCAGTAAAATAGGGTAAGGGGGAGTGAGGTCTGAATGTACTGACTTCAGTATATATGGTAAGGTCGACTGAGGTCTGATTGTACTGACTTCAGTATATAGGGTAAGGTCGACTGAGGGCTGACTTCAGTATATAGGGGAAGGGCGACTGACGTCTGAATGTACTGACTTCAGTATATAGGGTAAGGTCGACTGAGGTCTGACTGTACTGACTTCAGTATATAGGGTAAGGCGACTGAGGTCTGAATGTACTGACTTCTGCTTCCCCAACCCACAATCCTGACCCCACTACCACACCTGATCACCACCACCATCTTGTCTACTGCATCCCTGACAACCTCCCCCTCTCTGACGATGAAAGATCAGTCTAACAAAAGGACTTAAATTCATCCCAACTCAACCCACCACCAACAATTACCACAACCACATTGATGTGGAAAGATTTTTTAGGAAACTTCGTTGGATGGCAGCACTTGAAAACATACCCAGGCCCCCACCACCCCAAAACTCTGACACCTTCACTCAACTATTTCAAACCCCAATGCTCCGCCAACCACCCTCAAACAAATCCAGTGAAGTTGAACTCTACATAAAAACATGCAAAATAGACATCAGCCGGATCAAATCCAAACCTGTCCGACACTGCAACCTTTCACAAAACCAACAAAAAGCCCTCAAATCATTAAGAGAACGACAGGACATTGTCATAAAACCAGCAGACAAGGGTGGTGCAGTTGTAGTTTGGGACAAACAACTATACATAGCAGAAGCACAAAAACAACTGTCCAACACAAATTTCTACACACCACTCACAACATCACCCCTCCCTCAACACCAGAAATTCATTGCTAACTCAATCAAAGAAGAAATCAGACTCAACAATCTACCCACTACAGCCAAACTCCTCATTATGACAGACCCCAAAACAGCCCACCTTCTACCTACTCCCAAAATACACAAAATGAACACACCTGGCAGACCCATTGTTTCAGCCTGCAGCTGCCCCACTGAACACATTTCGCAATACCTAGACTTCCTCCTTCAACCCATAGTACAAAGCCTCCCCACATACCTCAAAGACACAACTCACACACTCAACATGATTAACTCGCACAACACAGACCCCACTTTTCAACCCAGCCTCCTCTTCACACTTGACGTGGTGTCACTCTACACCTCCATCCCCCACACTGATGGACTAAGGGCCCTCACATTTTTCCTTGACAAACGGCCCCCCAACCAACAACACCCTCCCACCACCACACTGGTCAGACTCGCTGAATTAGTCCTCACCCTGAACACATTTCAATTCAACAAGCACACATTTTCACAAATTAGTGGTGTTGCCATGGGTACCAAAATGGGACCAGCCTATGCCTGCCTCTTCATGGGACACTTGGAACACCGCCTACTCAACACATACACAGGCCCCACACCTGAACTGTACAAAAGGTATATCGATGATGGACTGGGAGCCACATCTATGCCAAAACAAGACCTCCTCAACTTCCTCAACTTTGCCCAGACCTTCCATCCATCTATCCGACTTACCTACACCATTTCGCAGTCGGTCAACTTCCTAGACATCACCATCTCCCTTGAAGAAGGCCTACTCAAAACCTCCATTTTCTACAAACCCACCGACGCACATGCATACCTAGACTACTCATCCTCGCACAACCCATACACTAAAGACAGCATCCCATACTCACAATTTCTCCGTCTTCGCAGACTCTGCTCCAGCGAGGAAGACTTCACTATACAAGCAGCCAAAATGTCACAATTTTTCACCAACCGCGGATACCCCAGTTCCATCATCAATGCAGCACTCCGCCGCACCATAGCTGTATCCAGAACATCTGCTCTGGAAACCCAGCATCCAACCAAGACAGACAGACCCACAGCCTACCTCCTCTACCACCCGCACACCCTCCCCATCTGTAGGATCCTCAAATCCAATTGGCACATTGTACATAACCACAAACCCGCCTTCCATACCAAACCCATGATAACATTCAAACGTGACAAAAACCTCAAAGACCTCCTCGTGCGGTCCAGTTTGAACAGAACCACAGCTACACCACCAGGTACTCACCCCTGCTCTAAACCAACTGCAAAATCTGACCCCTCACCAAACCAGACACCATCTTACAGGGCCCAAAGACTCCTTCACAGTCAAACGCACATTCTCATGTCAGAGCCGCAACATTATATATGCCATCCACTGCCAGCTGTGTGGCAAGATCTACATAGGGGAAACGTCACGCACACTTGAAACACGCATCTCTGAACACCTGGCTGATATCCGCCACCACCGACCCAAACCCGTCGCCCTACACTTCAACCACACCCAACACAACATCGACCATGTCAAAGTTATGGCACTCTGGCAGTCACAGAGTGACAGCTTTGAACGCACAACTCAAGAATCCCATCTCATTGCCAAACTGGGCACACTACACCCCCAAGGCATCAATATCCAACAATAACCAAACACACATACCCACCACTTCCACATCAGTTGGCAATATCCCCTACCAACACACACACATACACACACACACATACATACACCACCACCACATCCCCTTCACTCACTTCATACAGTAGTTACAGCAACCCTCCATCTATTTAATCTTAATTTTGTTTTATCCTTCCCCTTAAATCCCCCCCCCCCCCACTTTTTATATATTTTTTATTTTATTTTATTTTTTTCCTCAGTTCCCCCCCCCCCCCTTCTTTCCCCTTACCATTATTATCAATCCACCATTACCACAACCATCACAAAGATATCACACCATCCCAATAAACTAGACACACAACCCTATCATATCACACACACACACCTCCCCCGACGCAACCCCCCCCCCCCCTCCCTCCGTTTCCTCTCCCATAATCCCCCTGGCCCCATGTCATTTCCGCCTACCGACCACATGGACAACAACGGATGAGTCATTTTTCATTCTTTTTTCGTTTTTCGTTCTTTGTTTGTACTGTCCCACATGTTAAATGTGATTTATTTTTTCGCCTGAAGAAGACCCAAGTGGTTGAAATGCATCGTGTCTTGTCATGTGCTTTGTTTGTCAATGTCATTGGCGGTAAGTTCCAAACAAACTCTATTCCTAATTTTGCTTCATTTGCCGCCATCATCACTCCATTTTGAAATTGTATTCTTTTCGTTTCCTCTATCAGCTCAATTCTTTTTGTTTCCTCCTGCTCTCTTTTAGTTTCCTCTTGTATCTGCTCTCTTTTAGTTTCCTCTTGTATCTGCTCTCTTTTAGTTCCTCTTGTATCTGTATCTGCTCTCTTTTAGTTATCTCTTCTTCCTGTACTCTCAATTGAAATTCTTTCAATCGCATTCTTTCCTCTCTTTCCATGTCCTGGGCAATACACTTGTCAACATAGGCCAACAGATCTTCTCCCTCCAGACCACATACCTTACTCTTGTAAATATTTAGCGAAAACTTTGTCCCGTCGACAGGACACAACAGATTTTTCCTTAGCTTCTGTGCCATCATGAAAATAGAAATAATGTCCTGTCAAACCCGACACACACACTAGTGGATCAAATACAAACAATTGCTATCACAAGCAAAAAAAATTTGAAACCCCATCCA